>NW_019059870.1:135073-243647 GCF_000696155.1 Zootermopsis nevadensis | reverse complement strand
TTTGAAGGAAACTAACTCTCCGAGACAATCTGTTTATTAACATTACTAAGATTGTTGTTTCCTTTCTTTGCAGGGGACAAAACAACGTTCCCAGGAAAACCACCTTTTCCTCGTTAGAGGCAGTTGAAGATTCTGTTTAATCTACAACTTTTGTTATAACAAACAACAAAAACATGGAGGAAGCTCAAAGGTTGTTAATATCAGCTTTAACCTTAGGAATTATGTCATGGTGTTATCGTACTCTTATATTTAATGATTCAAACATACCAGTTCTTCCCTGAAATTTCTAATTATCATTACTTTATAAATTTTCTATGGCCTGTGTATACTTCATCTTTTTTCCCACATTTTAAATTTTTGTGTCCATACCACTGCAAAACTGCACTTTATATTCCATGCAAAAATGTTTTCTTTTTATCCATTCTTTCTCTGTTCCCATTTTTATTGATTTCGCCTAATTAATCTCTAGTGAACTATAAACATCTTAAAAATTTCTTTAAATTTTATTTCAGCTGTTTCACTGGTTTAATACCCAGCTTATTAGTTTCTAAGTTCATCACAATGACTATTTTATCTTCGTGGATTAGACCACCTCATCTGTTTTGGCTCAAATTTAATTCATAAGGCTTTTTTTTTCTGTAAGAATCTTTAAATTTCATGCATATTGTCTCGTGTACAAACATAACCTGTAAAATAGATAAATGACAAATTTCTTTGTTTCGTTAGTTCAGGTTTGCGTATCAGATTTTGGGGTAAATCGTCGTAATGCGCAAAACTCTCGAATATAAAGTCTGTTTAATTCTATTTCAGGTTGGAGGATGAAGATGTAGTTCCCAAAATGTATTCTACATGTTCATTCCAAAGGCTTCAAGGTATGTAGATCCCTAAATGGGGAATTTAGATGTCAGATCAAGGACGTCCGCAGATAGAAATACTAGGGGAAGGTCATTAATTCAGTTGTGTTATTTATCAGTGATTGTATTTTAAATTTTGTTTTGGTCTGCTAGGCATGTTATGGTCCATGCTTCACTTAGTCAATACAGTAACTCAGCTCGACTGAAAAACGAACATTTTTATTTAGTGCTAGACCATAAATCCAGTGGGGAGGGCAAGGAACTCCTTTTGCTCCCGCCTGCGGACGCCCATGAGCCAAATTATAAGGGAAGAAGAGGTGTAGGAACGATGGGACACAGCAGACACTCCAGTCGACAGTGTTCAAGAGTTTCAAACGTCACAACTGCAGACTTCCTGGTTATAAAGTTGAATCAAACAGAAAAAGTGAGTTTTCTTGGCCGATATGTTGTATGCCTTGGTTACTTTTATGCTCTTGCATTCTGTAGGAAGTTGAGTGACTAATTAACCCTTTCATTGCCGACCCAGAAGAATGAAATTCTGTGTTGGAGAAATATGAAGCATAACAAAATTTACGGTTGTCTTGTTCCTGGTAAATTACAGTGGAGTGTTTATATTCTTTTCTTGGCTTTCAAGAATGTGCAGCGTAACATTTCAAGATATGTACATTAAAATCTTTGTGCATGTGTCTTTGTTATTAGGCAGATTATGTATCACAGATTGGATCTTAAAAATCTTCATACTCACCGCTGTGAAAACCTCAAATCTTACATCTTTGGTAGATTTCACTAATCGTTACAGATGACAAAAACTTTTATGCTCAGAATCTTGATTAGCTGACAAGAGCTGTGACTTCCCGTCATGTTTAATTAACACTGCAGGATTATGGTAATTACGTATTAACATATGCAGGCAGGGAATGGGTTTAAAACTTTTCTTTCAAGGTATAGTGGAAAATTACATAAGCCAAGGTATATACTTAGGAATACCACAGTGGATTTGTATTAAGCCAAACCAGAAGTTGCGAAATATCACAAAGAAATTACGAAAGAAAGAAAATTATTTTAAAAGAGATTTATAATACAGTTCAGTAATGCTAGTTTATTTGTGTCATCTTTTCTTTGTAGAAGACATTCAAACTATTGCAGCACCGTTAAAGTGTCATAGTTTCTAATTGTAGGCGTCTGTTTGGTAGAATTCTGTTAAATAGTTTTTTCTGTCAGGTTAGTCTTTTGGAAATTTTGAGAATTATAGCACCTACTCATTATTAGATGGGGGTGAGTGGTCAGCATCACGCCCTGGGCCCGCGCTTTACCCCCAGGTATGAACCCTGATACCCATTGGATAGGAGGCTGAGAGGGCCCCAGAACCTGTCTAGACGCAGAGGCTAGATGAAAACTCCTCTGCCACATCAGGGATCGAACCCCAGTCATCATGTCCATAGCCAGTCACTATACTGACTGAGCTATGCTGGTTCATAAGGATTTTAACTTTGCACGTAAATAATGAAAGGTTTTAGCATCTTTCAAATAACCTTGACCCTTATCGTGTTAGCGGTGAACTGAAAAAACTGTGGACTCATTATGAGTGCTGCAAGATTTTCTTTATCTGGTGATTCTTAATTCTGGACAGATATGGCTGAAGGAACTATTTGTTTATATTATTATTTTCATGCAGATAATTGTGCTACAGTCTAATTAAGAGTGTATTACTCTTGTCGTGGATGTGTAATATGTTCACTCAGCTGTTCTCGTTAACATGAGCATGCATCTTTATTCCTAGTATTCGTTAGATGAAGTCCTCATTTCATCGAAAGAAGTTAATGTTCTACATTTAGAAATACAGGATTTTCTTCTTACACTTCAGGTAACAAATTTTGACTAATAACTGACTTGTTTTGGTCGCAAGATTGTGGCCATCTAGCACAGTATTTCTAAGTGTTTCTGTTTCTGTGGATCCACTCTCTAAAATTATCTTTTGCTTTCTCATTAAGTAGAATATAGACCAACTAAAATATAGAGGTACAGTTTTTAATATGTTAATAATCTTTCCTTGCTGTAAAGTGTGTTTTATTTTCTGTTCCTCCCTTTTAATTCGTATAGTTAACATTTTCTAGAAAATGTGTCTTTTCTCATTCTCTTGGTTTGGTGGAACTCTCCAATATTTGAATCCTGACTACATTTAATTATTCTTTGACTGCTTGATCTGTAGATAAAGAGTTCTTCATTTTGGTACATATAACAATTCAGGTTTATTCATTATTTTTAAAACCTCTCTTCATTTATTTATTTTTAACTTTGTTTACACTATTCAGATTAAGATTCAGTTTCTCACATCAGTGAATATGAAGATGACCGTGTGCTGGGATGTTGTGCCATGTACTCTGGTAGAAGTTTACAGATGTTTCAGATATGCTTGCTGTCTCCCTCTTCAGGGCAAATAAAACCTCTGTTCATGTTGTTTTACATAATGTTCTTCCAGTTATCTTTATTTTCTTCAGACATTTTCACTTTATTTATGTTGTCATCTTGTGTCACATAACATATTGAAAGTGTGGAATGGAATGCCATGGTATTGCATAATGGTACGGCTTGTTGAGACTTGTTTACAAGGTTAAATAACATAAAGCAAGCGTAATAGTCTGTATTAGGTTTGAGATTTACTGTGTAAGGAATAATAAATATAAAAGTGTCTTAGGCTTTGTTAATCATAACCTACTGAACTAAATAAATTAAACGTCTAGTCAACACACATACTGTATCAGGTACTTTCAGTCGGCCAAGAAAGAAGCAATTACTGAAAATATTTTCATATTATAATGCTCTTGATATATTAATACGTTGTCTATATTGATACCTTGTTTACTTATAATAATGAAATTCTACATGTGTCAGTTCCAACTAATTAATATTCTTATAGCAACCCGAAGGTTCCGCACCCTTTATATCAAACCCTGCCACTAGACATGATCATGAGCCAGTTTCATCTGCCTTCTATCCTCACAATCTGTTTCCCTGACAACCATTTTGATACTAAGATGGCTGTCTTCAGGTAGTTTCGGAGGTTCTTGCTGAAATCCTACATTTGAATACTATTATTTTATCTTCTAGGTCTTCTACGTGGCGGCTACGATGTTTCTGCTAAGAAGTTTTTGTCTCTCTCGTTCAGCCAGTCTTAACCCTTTGAGCCCAAAGCATTGGAGCGTTATAAAATTTATGAATTTGAAGTGGGACCTGTGTTTCAGACATGGTACCTGCAAGAGCTGTGCTGTATTTCCTCTCATTCTCCGGATTCCTCGTCAGTTTCATGATGCGCACCGATATCAACATCGCGATGATAGCCATGGCCAGATTGCCACGTCCTTCGCTGTATGCAGCAAATGCTAGTAGCACCCCCATGTACTGCTATAACCCTGCTAACGTGACAGATGAACTCGATGCAGACAACGTAACTAAGGTTGTATGTTGTAACATTTCGTCTCTATATGAGGTTATGAAGCTTTTTGACGATAGTTTCCAGTATTACATTTTTCTCTTATAATAAACATTTCAGTAAGTTCCAGATTGGTGATGAGTAAAGAGGTGCATAATTTATAATTTTTTTGGCAAAAAGTAACTTAATGCCACATAATCTGAATTGACAGAAATTAAGAACTTGGATCAAAATAAAAACTTTATCTCTGTTTCAACCAACTTTGTGTCCTAACTTTTACTATTAAATTTTTGTTTTGTTTTGACGAGAAATCATCCTATGTTAGATTTGATTCAACTTTCTCGGTATAGGGGGTCTAGATGTTTGTATGATAAACCTTTTTGTTCCATAAATAGCTTATGAATTTCTTTGTACGTGACTGTTAGCTTCTTACTTTGTGAGTGAGTTATAAAAAATAGTACTGGTATTCTTCTTCTTTATTACGCCGTCTCCTTTACTTTTACGTGCATCCAGTGCAATAGTATGTTATAAAATAAAATGTCCTTTACTTCGTACCTCCGAGTCACCAGTACTGCATTGCTAGCTTTGCTATCCTGAGAGTTCTGAGTTGTCTTCATTTACCTGGGCTGTGCTGTTCATATCACAACATGACAATTTTTCTATGACCTTGAAGCAGCAATTTGGTGAGCTATTATTTTCTTAAACAGTGAATGAAGTTTGACATTCTTATGGCAGCGATGATATTGATGTTGGTTTTCTGGGCTTAAGCCCTTAAGATGGAGGCAGTATGTCCCTCTGAAACATATGCATTTACCCACATACAAGTCCAGTGGGATTACAGCTCGGAAGAACAACATTGTAATTTTACGTGCCAGCATGTTGTACCTCCTTGACCCTGTGTCATGTCATGTTGGTACTCCATACTCACATATATTTTAATTTTATGTAGGAAGAAGGCGAATTTGATTGGGATGCAACCACGCAGTCAACCATTCTGGGGTCATTTTACTGGTGCTACATTCTTTCGCAAGTAGTTGGTGGTATACTGACGCAGTATTTTGGCACAAAGACTGTGTTTGGGTTCTCGCAGTTCATCACAGCCATATGCTCGCTGCTTATTCCCTCAGCTGCGCCTTTGCACTATGGCGCCGTTATTGCACTGCGCTCCATTCAGGGCATTGCATCGGTGAGTTACGTAAATGTTTTGCTAATATAGATTAATTAAACTTGGAGTTCTCAACCAATGAGCCGACAGTTTTGGTAATACTGTGTAATCAGTATGATTAAAAATTGTTACTTGATACTTAAATACCTGCACCTTGTCATGGTGATGGGGCTTGAGTACCTTGGTGACCCCAAGAGCTATGCTGGCGATAGCATAGCTACTGGTAGGGCCTCCCTAGCCAGATTGGTCGAGGGGGAGAGGTCAGACTTAAGACAGGTACCCTGGTCCTCCAGGTTGGGGGTTGGTCGCAAGGCTAACAACCTTGCACCATAAAAAGGAAGATGTTTTGAAACCTCGATCGAAGTCTTAGACAGACAGACCTAACAGAGGACCGAATGAAGAGGAGAATTGAGGAGGCCATGGACCGAATACGGACCGGAGAGCCATAGAAGAAGAAGAAGAAAATTTTACCTGTTCTTTTCTGTGTGTGTGTGTATGAAACTTGAACCCAGAATTGAAGGCAAGAACCATAGGTTAAGGATAAGAACAAAGTACAGAGAAAGATATTTTGAATATAAGAAAGACAAAGTAAAAAATGGATGGAGAAAACTGTAGGAAGAGAAACTTTATCAGTTATTATCTGGGGGATCAAATCAAGGGACGTGAGTTGAGTGTGATGTGTGAAACAGCAAATGCCTATAAAATTGAATTTTTAAAACCTAAAGGAAGGGACCAAGTTTAAGACTTAGTCATAAATGTAAGAATAATATTAATGGAGATCTTTACACAGAATTGGAAAGTGGCTGGTCATGACAATGTGATTAATATGGTGTTTTTTTTTTGTTTTTGTTTTTTAAAAATTTACAGGGTTTAACATGGCCAGCCATGTATGCAATGGTTGGGCATTGGATTCCAGCAGTTGAAAGGAGTCGTTTCATGTCATCTTTCCAAGGTGAAGTTAAATTATATAAGTTTATTTATTGTTTTCTTGCAGAGTTAATATACAAATAAAACCAGAAAAACTTTATTTTGTTGTGTTGTATGTATTTAATCAGTCTCACTCAAATGTCATAATAACTTCTCATTTAGAAAGTATATAAATTTAATTATGTGAAAATACCAGTCAGTTAAATCAGACTGTTCTAATGACCCACATTCAGGATGTACCCAGTCAGAAATCCACCTTGGATGTGATATCTGGATTGAAATTATATATGATTTTATTTAATCTCTTTAAATAAATGCTGAAATAATACCTTAAAATATACCATGATTCCCTTCTCTTATATCCCTCCAAAATTATTGTTTATAATAATATTTTTTTGTTGTATTTGATGCTAAATAAACTTAGCCAGCAGTAGATTCAGAATCAAAAATAAATAACAGACCATCCATAGTCTCTGTATATGGAAAGTGGAGGTATAAGTTTTGTAATATGTTTGTTTTATAGGTTTCAGTTTTGGGATCGGTCTCACATATCCACTATGTGGGTTCCTGATTGCGCACTTTGGATGGAGAGTTGTGTTCTATGTGACTGGGAGTGTGGGTATTCTGTGGTGCTTGATATGGTGGTTACTCGCATTTGATACACCAGCTCAGCATCCTCGCATTTCAGCCAGTGAACGCCGGTACATTGAAACCAACGTTGGAAATACAGTCGTAGGTGAAAAGGTTAGTAAAATTTCTGTTTTTCACAGCAAGTAATAATAATATTTTGAATGCTATGTAACTTTAATTTAAAGTCAATGGAGGATGAAAAAGGTGAAGCATGAGGAAGATGAGAAATGCATAAAAAAATTTGGTTGGATAAGCCTGAAGGGAAGACACTGATCTACACATAGGTGGGAGGATAATATTAGAATGTATATTGGGGGAAAAGGGTGGGATTATGTGGATTAGATTTATCTGGTTCATTATGCAGAACGGTGGTAGGACCTTGGATTAATGAGATTATTATTTGCACATTTATGTGATTATTTAGAACAGTTGTATATTGTATGTTGGCTTTCAGAAACTATTCACTACTCAGAGAGAAACTTAAATTTGATCAACTTGGCTAATTTATCATATACATAATAATGGCATAAACTTCATAACTTTCAAAATAACATGAAAATTTTTGAATGTATCTAATGATTCATTTGCAGAAGGACTTTCCTTCTCAACAGTTTAGTAGTACAAACAGTTTATTTTATATTTTACATATCATATATACTGTTCATATGAAAAGTCTTATCTTTATTTACTGCACACACTGTTATGTGGATACATGGTCAGTAAGACAACTTCATGGAGATGTGTGTGTATTTCTCTAATTATACCTATTTGTTCCCTTTCCATTCCTTTGTCACATGTTATCCTGTTATTTTTCTTCTGTTTGATCTCTTCCTAATCAGTTTTGTAGATTTTTACTTTAGTTTTCTTTTATTTCAGATTTAGTTGTGTATGTGTTAGTTTCTTATTAGTTTGAACTTTGTTTTACTTGCCCTGTTCGTCCCGGAGTTTGCTTCTCTCATTACAGGGTTTGCTGGTTCCGTGGCATTCCATTTTAACATCTCTACCTGCCTGGTCCATCAGTATCACAACATTTGGACGAATTTGGATTCATTATACTTTCATCATTCCTGGGCCCATGTACATGAAGACTGTTCTTGGCTTCAGTATTCAAAAAGTATTTTAAATCTCAAATAATTACTAACTTTTTTATATTAGAACCCAAAAAGTCAACACTGCTAATACCAAAGCAGTCCTCAACCAGATTCATCCACCACCCATCCACATAGCCTAAAATCCATCTTTATCCTCCAAAAGTCTGAATGCAATTCTTGTCTTCTCTTTATATTTCAACCTCCTATATTTCAATACCCAAAAAATTCTATATGATTTTTTAGAACTCTAAAGGTTCCTCGTCATTTAATTCCAAGGGAAATTGTGTACTCTTGTAGCAGTGAAAATTTTAATGATGTTTTCCTGGGCTGTGAAGCCTGTGGACTTGCGTATACATACCAACTTCCTGCTGTCTTCATTGTCAGCACTTGAGGGTATCTGCATTTGATTTCACATGGCATCATGAGCCAGAGCAACAACACTGGCAAGAAAAAAATTATTGTTAATATTTTTATTTGTGTCTGTTATTGTTCCAATTTGTTCTTCTAATCACAACTTACACCATTAAATTTAATGTTTCAGCCCCAAGATTATAACAGTCTAGTAGTTTCTTTAATGGTTGTTTTAGTCTTGTCTTCTGACAGGTGGCATTCCAACCTGATTTTATTATTTGTAGTTTTATAAAAAATGTATCATGTAGCTATCAAGTAGTCTAATGAGTGAAGAAAAGGTTATGATTTGGACGTATCAAGAAGTTGTGAAACTTTTGAACATTTTGTAAACACTTGCATTTAAAAAAACGAAAATATTTATCAGAACTAGGGCCTGCAGGAAACAATGCACTTATGCACAAGTTCCTTTCAGAATGGCTTAATGTCTGGAGCACCATTCCTGTGTAGCTATGTCTCGTCAGTGCTGTTCTGTTACCTGGCCGATGTTCTCGTAAACAAGAAGATACTCAGTCTCACTAATGTCCGCAAGCTCTTTACTGCCATGTGTAAGTGCTGTGTAGTGATATAACTATCTTTTTTAATATCACAATATTACATTATATTGGTACATATTGATATATTTAACCAAATTAAAGTTTGGAACATAAACTCAGCTTTATTTATTGTGTGGTACAGGTAACTTTATCATTGTGTGATGTAACAGGTTGTTTAATTCTGGATTGTAATTCTGTAGTGTCCTAATAGGTTACCAAAGCTATCTGTTTTTTTACATATCCAAATTTGTATTTCAATATCTTGAGCATCAATATTCCATTTGTAGCCAAAAGGTGAAAGAACATAATTAAATATGCAAAGGGTCAATCAGTTCAGTCACTCAACACCTGTTATCATTCTTTCATCATTTTATGTGCTAATCCAATTAACACAATCACTGAATGATCCTAAAAAAACATGAGGTTTGAGGTTCTCATGGCTGTGATGGTAATGTTTGTCTTATGGGTATAATGCTGTGTGGACTTGTAGATAGATGCTAGTGTTTTAGGTGAACTTACCTCCATCTGAATATGGCAGTATGTTTTCTTTGAAACCTTGGTATCTGTCTGCAAGTCAACATGACGTTACAGTCCAGCAGACTGCGGTCGAAAAGAAGAAACATGCTGGTATTGGAGTCCATATTAAAATTAATGCATTTGCTAATGTTTCAGCCCAGATTATACCTGGCCTCTTGGTACTGGCAATTGCATACTTGGGTTGCAACATCACACTGGTCCTTATTGCTTGGTTTTTTGCTGTCACCCTAATTACTGCTTCATATGCTGGTGCTATGGCCAGTGTAGTTGATATAGCCCCAAATCTTGCTGGTAAGGAAACAGGTTTACTAAAGGAATATTCTTAGCTTTATTTCTGTATTTTATAAGGGAATACAGACCTTAGTATCATGTGTTTGTCTCCCATTAATTTGAACCAACTGAATTTTTTTGGTATGAATAAAATGCAGTATTCATATTTTATAATTCCCTAGCATCAGTGCTACCATGATAGCATCCATGCAAACATTTGAAGTGGTAGCAACGCTACTGCCTCTAGGGTAGGACTGTGAAGCATTATGTGATATTAGATCTTTGAGAAATATATAACTCTTAAGATCAATTTTTTGTAGAATGTAAAGTAACATCATGGCAATGCAAGATATACATTTACCTCTTTTACAGCAGTAACCTACAAATTATTGGAGCTGGACATGTGAAATTTTATACATCGATAAACGTAACTACAAATGCTAGATGAGATTTCAAAGTCTTATAGCAATGAGTATGAAGATAGCTGTCTTCTGGAATGTTGCACCATATAGTCTTATAGAAATTTACCAACATTTTAGAGGCAATTTCTGCCTCCATCATTATCGTCATTCCCACCATCATAATCATCATCACCACCATTACTGTCACCAGTATCATCATCATCATTGCCCTGATGATGGAGGCAGTACATTCCATGTTACATATTGTTATATGTCAACAGCTATAAAGATGGCGACAGTGCAGAATATTGAAGTTATGTCTGACAATTTTATCATAGTCTGATTCTATATTAGTGGTATTTATGCACATAAGTATAACACTAAATTGTACAATCATTGTGCTGTAGAGGAATTTGAAGGAAAATAGTTATTATAATTTCCATGTAGAACATGTAGTTAATTTAAAAATTTGGTCACTATATTCACGTAAACTATTATTGTTATGTTTTAATTAACTTTTATCTTTATACAGGTCCAATCCTAGCTTTTGCTCAGACAATTCACATGACTGCAAGTTTCTTGTCACCAATAGCTGCTGGAATCATTCTGCAAGAAAGTGTAAGTTTAAAGTTATTCTGTGTTTCTTGATTGAAGACATATTTGTCATAATTTATTTTTCAGTTCTCCTTGTTCCTCATATCATTTGACGCCAAATAACCCTTGTATTTGAAACATCATTATTAAGTAACCCACAAAGAGACCACACTGTGATATTACTTTCTTGTGGAAAAACTTGGTAAAAAATTAAATCATTTTAGGTGCTACTAAGGAGGTTTGTTTAGAAGTAAATGTAGAGAAAATGAAGTATGTGTTCATGTCTTATCACCAGGCTGCAGGAGAATGTCATAATATAAAGGTAGATAATAAGGTGTTGAAAATGTGGCAAAATTAAAGTATTTGGGAATGATGGTAACAAATTAAAATTACATTCATGATAGAGTTAAGAATAAATTAAATTTAGGGAATGAGGATGACTATATTCTGTGATGTTGCACCCTGTAGTCAGAAGTGTACTGATGTTTGAGACATATCTCAGACTAAATCCTCATGTGTGGCTTTCTAGTCACCCTGATGATGGAAGCAGAGAGCACCTTGAGACATTGGCAGACTTCTACCATACTGCACGATGCAACATCCCAGAAGACAGTCATCTTCATTACTGTATTCTGTGTCTATTCTTCCTGTGTCTTTATGTCACATTTCTCATTCTTCTGCGATCCAGTTCGCATACTTCTGGAGTATCATATAGTCCTTTTGTGTAATTTATATGGGGATGTATGATGTTCTGCCTTCACAGCAAACCTTAGAGCAGTGGCAGCAAGTATTTTGGTTGTCAGCAATTGTAAGCTGTGGTACATATATCTTCTTCCAAGCGTTTGGGACTGCAGATATTCAACCCTGGAATTACCCCAACAAGAAGGTACCTGTTGACATAAATCAAACACTACAGCCTCTACACTGCAAACAAAATGGAACATCATTGAAAGATAACAGCGAAGCAGCAGAAGGATGACTGAACACTTGTAGAAGAAATCTGCACTTTCATTCCTGATAGGAATCGGTTTGTACTGTAATGCGATAAGAAAGATTATTATTAGATTCCATTCATCAACTGCAATGATGGAAAGGGCTGTAAGGGATGGAGGAAGTGCCTTAATGTAAGGAACTCACGATATAAAGGTTCTCTGTTGTTCCTTTCTCATTTTTACATTCTTCCATTCTTACATTCACTGTCAGTTTAACTTTTATTATCTTTGCAACACAATTCGTAAACTAGCTAATTGTGAATTGGATTAGCGTACTGTTAAACTGTTAATTGTGGAGCTAAAGTGTAACTGGCAGCCTTGTAATGTAGGGATATAAATTTACTGTACCTAAACTATGAAAGTTAAAACACATACTGAAGGGTTTTGTGTGAGTGGGTTCTGAGGTACTTCCGCATCAAAGGTTTCGCAGAAAGATTCTGATTTGAAAATGAATGCTTCTATGTAATTTAACCTTATGACATGCTTAACTCAGTATAACAGCTGCATGTTGTAAGAATTTTTATATTTACATTGATAGTTATTCTGCTGTTTGAGAAACTATTACTATGTTTACAAAATCCAGTTGAATCCAGTTCACATTTTAACACCACATTTTTAATGTTATCCATCCATCTCTTCCTAGTCTGCCAAGGAAGCTCGAAGTTTTCCACTGTATTCATTTCTACGCCCGCATACATGCTGTGTGTCCTGCCGAACTCATCCTTTTTGATTTATTCAGCCTATTAATAGCACAGCATAGTAAAATGAAACTGTTATTTGTTGTATTCAACATGCTAAAACATGGTGTGCAGAGAACATGTAAATTAACAAGTCTGATGGCTCCAGGGTACACTGAATTTAAATCACACACAAAAGTGTCTAGTCAAAAATAGACACGTTTCGAATCCTTACAGCTTGAAAGTTTTATGGAAATGGAATGACAAATATTAGAGAAAGAAAACCAATTCTACAATTCAGACAACATACATTATATAGTGTCATACCATATGATGATTAGTATATAATGAATTGGAAGGGATGTGGAAGGAAGTGTCATTGCCTAATTCAAGGTTATTTTGTGAAATTTGTCTGGAGGGACTGAGTAAAACCCAAATTTCAATCAGAGTAGCCAATCTGCAGACAAAGGGCAATTATTTGTGATGTTTCATGAAGAAACAACTTGGTAAGTATTAAACCATTCAGTGTCTGTCTTTTTGTACGTGTAATGGGCACATTCTCTTGTAGCTATCATAATTCAATTTAATTTGTGTCAGAAAATGTGTCTCATATAACTGTTTTAGTGACATTTTACTGTGTTTTTTAAGATAAATGTATCTTCGGTTTTGCACAAACTTCGTAGAGATATAATTTTGAAGGTGATAAATTTTATTTGAAGCAAAATGCAGCAAACACCCAGCCCATACTCTGTGTTTCCAGAACCTTCAAACACTTTTCTTGATATCACAGTTGTAAAGCACTGTCTGTCACCATGACTTACTGACTATGATGTTTGCCTCTTGCTTCAGTAGCAAAAACTGTTTTTGTCATGAATACATTTAAGTATTACTTGAAATTTTCTCCAGAATGTTCCCTAATGTTCTTTTGGCACTTCCTTTTTGTCCCCTTGAAGCCTTTTCTTTCTTGTTTATATAATAAGCCAACTATATACATATTTATTTTCCATTGCGTAACCACCAGTTTCTGTTTGTTTTTTTATTGTGAGCATTAATCTTGAAGTTACTGCGAAAGTCTTGTTTGTGGTTTCTGTTTGTTTTTTTATTGTGAGCACTAATCTTGAAGTTACTGTGAAAGTCTTGTTTGTATCCTGTTATATTTCTGATAAATATAAGAATGTTACTGTGATAGTATGTAAGATTGCAAGATTGTTATTCAGATTTTCCAATTTTGAAATTGTTGATTACATTTTAAGATTTAATTAATTTTATGACTACAGTATTGAAGGAGGAATTTACTTTTCACAGTATCTTAGTAAAAATTTTTCCATGTAGCTTGCTCATCATGATTGTGCGACTAGATTGTAGGTATGCCTGTAGCGTCTTGGCCTATCCTAATTGGAGGGTTTGGAGCAAAAAGATATTGACGATGGCTGTCGTCAACCTAGAAGACAGCTATCTTTGGACTTGCCACCATGAGAACCTGAAATCTGAAAAAGGATGTTACTATAGTTTTATGAACTTGCAGAAATAACTAATTTATGCATGTCTGTGCAAACACTGCATCCACAGTTGTCTGTTCTGTAACCTCTGGTGTGATATATTTTAAAGATCCAATCTTTTTGCATGAAGCCCTTCAGTTCTTTAAGAGAGTTGATAATGTAAAGTGTTGTGATTTTGGCTATCCTGAAATATTTATATACCATTCTCATGACTGTCCACCTAAAAATGCATTCCTTGTGTTGGTAAACATTTCTGTAATTTATTTAAGTGCGAATTGATCAGAAATGCTAAAATGAAAGTGTTAATTTCCATTTACTTATTAATGCAATGTTTCACTGTAATGTGAAGTTATCATTCACCAGCAGCTTAAGATATCTTTGAAACTTAAGCTGTCAGTTCAGTTATATAAATATGAGGTTAGTCTCATGTTTGGTGCTTAAAAGAATTGTGATATTTGGACTACAATTAATGGTATACTAGAATGTAATTAAAATATAAAATATAGCAAGTGATATTCTACTTCTCCTATGTACAGTACAAGTAAATTAATAAGTATTATGGCATGGGATGTGAATATTAACTCAGGTATATTCCTATGTGAAAGACGAGTGAGTATTTTAAGGAACCACTAGTGCTTTGTTTGTACTTCCCATTTCCTTAAAGTATATATGAATATTTTATCTACCGTAAGTATGGTGTGTGATTATTCTCAGAAGTTGTATATCTGGATCAATTTCAGATACATACACACACGTTAATAAACTGGAACTTCCACATTTTACATGTGGGATCCAATTTATATAATGCACAAAGTAAGGTAGTGTTTTTCAAATGTTTTTGACTGCAGGATAATTTTTGTTTAAAAAAAAATAACTGGGTAAATGGCATTGTAGGTAGATTAAATAGGTTGTAGGGTACGCTGGATGCGATTTTATGATTTGTAACAATTCTCTGTCAATTGCAGGAGTTACTTGGTGGGAAAAGGTGAAAGAATGGTTATAACTGATGAATGGGAAAGGTCAGTGAGAAAGTGGTCATGGTCTACATTAGCATAGTGTCACTGTATTCAGTGGATGTCCTGAAGAAAATCATGAAAACCTCTCGATTACGAGTCCCCATTCAAGATTCAAACCGCGTACATCCCAAATGTAAATCACATTTTCAGCTTAAGGGAACTTTTTGGCTACATTATAGTCAGTGTGACTTAATATAAATAGGCACACATTAATCACTGAAGATGAATAGTAATTGTTCATTCTCAACTTTTTTTTAAAAAAAGATGTATATCTCTTGTGCTTGAGACTACAATTTAATTTACTGTGTTTGGGGTATTGGGTGTGAAACATGGTCTTTTACTCTTATGGAGGAACATGGATTGCAGGTGTTTGGGAGTAGGGTGTTGAGGAGGATATTTGGGCCTAGGAGAGAAGACGCAGTTGAATTTTGCTGGCTCAGGACAGGGACCAATAGAGGGCTTTAGTTAATTCAGTGATGAATCTTTGGGTTCACTAAGCGATCTAGTTAGTAAGTTAGTTTTGGGGGGTATTCATAGTGAAAAAGTAATTCTGTACTGATAACTGTGTCATTTTCATAAATGCTCTGAACTAATTTTAGTTTACAATGAAATTAAAATAAATTGCCCCCATCACAGTTATGTCGACCAGGAACATTTTCTTTAATTTCACATACAGTTATAAATTATCTAACTTCATGAAAGTTTGTGTGTAGCAATAATTTATTTGCAGCTGTTACAACAAGAAGCAGTTTGCATAATATAGAGTTTCAATTGAATAGATTCTGATACTTTATACTGAGTTCTGTATTTTAGATTTATTCAGTCAAAAAGATTCAAGTTTAGAAAAAGACACGAGATTTAAACTAACAAGAAATTACTCTAATTATTGGACAGAATATGTGTGCATGGTAGATGAGAGAGTTTATGGACACTGTTCATCAGTCTGGCATTTCATGTGGGCAAAAGTTTTATTATCTTATTTATCATCGAGTGCTTTGCATTTATATTTTACTTTTTTGACACCTATATTTTAGTTACCCAAGGAAGAGAAGTGGCAATGATGTATGAGTATAATCATAATAATATTCTCCAAAATTCTTTTAACTACAGTGAAAATTATATTTGTTCTTCTCATACATCATTGACTGTCAAATTTACTGTTGCTGTGCATTTTAGAGTTTTTGTTAAACAGGGCAGTTTAATAGAGTTTTATAGTTTCTCACATTCCATGTTTTATTTCACATTTCAGTTACTAATAGGGCAAAGTGAACATGCAGATTAGATCTGAGAGACAACATAATATAGTAGTATCACACCATTACAGGTGATTACATAAATATTTAATATGTCCAGATATTGCCTTAAGTAGTACCAATTATAGATGTGTGTTCAAAATAAGACCCAAGTTACAAAGTTTTCTTGGAGAATATTATATTATAACCATGACACATCAGTTTCTGAATCTCCACGACTTTATCATGACCTTTTGATGAAAATTTGAGTCAGTCTTCTATTCTAGTTTTTGCATGTAGCTGTCTTTATTATTAATAGAATATATAATTTTTACATGTAATCATCTCTTGGTGTTATAATAGCAAGGTTGGCTGTACTCTGAAACTCTTTACAAAGTATACTGTAATATGCAATAAAACACTTATGATAGAATTAGAAATGGTGTGAGTTTATTCCTCTCCTATTTCTCATGTTAATTGTTTTGCCTTAGACATTTTATGGTTAGTTTATAGTTAACTTTTATTTAATGGTGCTCCATTGTTTTCTCTTTGCCATAAAATATTTGGATGACCAAATCAAAGATGATAGCATGTAGGGCATGTAGCACACATGAGAGGTGAGAAATGCATACAAAATTTGGGTTGTAAAACCTGAAGGGAAAAGGCCACTCTTAAGACCTGGACATAAACTGAGGACTGTATTAAAATGGGTCTTAAAAATTGTGTGGGAGGGTGTGGACTTGATTAATCTGGTTCAGTTTAAGGATTGGTGGCAAGTGGTGGTTAATAAACCTTTTGATTTTATGGAAGTTGGAGATTTTGAGTATAATATCCTTTCAGAGTAGGAGATAGAAGCATGAAAGTTTCATCTTTCTGTTGTTAACTCGGAATTGGAGCAGTTGACCTTTCTGATATCAAGAGTTCCCTGTTTTCTTATTTTATTTCAATCAAGACGAAAATGATATATAAAAAACGAAATTTGGCCTCATGTATGAATTGAAAGTGGCGGTAAGAGCGTAGAGTGCTATTGGTTCAAGCAGATGGTGTTATACTGCAATGGCGGAAGTGGAAGTGGTTTCTATTGGATTCTAATATCCAACATGGCAACCAAGAGAATCATGAATTGAACCTTAATGTATTGTATGTGTAATTATTGGCCTTGTGTTTCTGCAGCATAAGGAATACATTTAAGAATTTCTTTAAACGTGATATTTTCTGCCGGAAATCTGCTAAATATTGCTGATTTCATTTAATTTAATTTATTTTCATAATGACGGAGGAGTACAATACCACCGAAGTTTGTCGACTGTGCACAGTGAAGAGTGGTATGCGAATGCACATATTTGATAAAGAAGGAGAACAAAGACAGTTGCTGTTTAAGATAAGGACGTGTCTACCGATTGTTGTGAGTGGTATATGCCATAATGTGACACCGCTTTTGTGATGCTAACGGGGGAATGATTTTTAGCAACCATTTAAGAACGTTTTTACTGTCTTATTTTTGTTGCCATCGTAAATGTGCTTATTTTAAAAATATAACTTTGTAATCATTTCAGATCTCAAAAGATGACTCGTTGCCAAAGAAAATTTGCCATCGCTGTGCTTATAAACTGGACATGTTTTATGAGTTTCGGCTTAACTGCATAAATTCTGAAACACTGCTTAAAAATCATGTAACAAATGGGACCCAGGTAATTGTATGTTTTCATTGTGTATTTGTGTTGTTTATACATAATCGACGCAGTTTATGACAATCGATTTGACATCGCGAGACCAGTGTTAATAACGATACTCGGAAGTGAAATTTGATAATTATAATTATTCCTGAAGTGCTGTAATCTATAGTACCCATCGTTGCTTAATTCGTGTTCATAGAAATTTACTTCCCCCAAAATAATTTAATGTGTTTAGATATGTTATTCGAGTATTATCGATAAGGCTGATGATGAAACCACTGTGACACCCAGCTGAATAATGTGTCTATCGTGAAAACAGTTCTGTAATTTTTTTTGTGGCACACTTGCGTATGAAGAACGCCTAAAATCCTAATGTGACAATAAGGTGAATTTATTTTTGACAGTCCCTCTGATATTGCAGTAATCGATTTGATAGCACGTACAAGTCGATAGCCCTTCAGTCGAACATAAATGTATTGATCCCGCGACTCAGGAGAGAAGTTCCTACCTCATTTGCAATTTTCTTTGTACTTCGTCTATTTTCGGCGTTGGTAATGAATGTGTTTCAACTTTGCGTGTGAAACAAGTTAATAAAGTCTTCAATGTAATTCTTACGTTATTTTATAAGGGAACCACGTCATTTTCGAGTATATATCTGGTAAGGATTTGTATTAATCGACTTTTGACATGTGAACCGGCGTATGAGTTTTGACCTTCATAGTTACGCCATTGAAGGACATTTTTGTTTGCGTTAAGATTTGATTGTAGTTTGAATTCTGTGTATCTCTTTATGTTGAAGGTGGAAGTAAAACTAGATAAGATGAGTGATGCTCAAAAATTCGCGTATACAGAAGCCATGCAGCAGCACATGGCACAAGCAGCAGCATTGCAGTGCAAAGGTCAGGATGAGAAACATGATAGGGGGCACAATAAGGACGCCAACGATTGCCAAAACCTAATGGGAGGCCGCATAGTTGACTATCCAACAACATTAAGAGTTCCTCATGTCTCTCAGCCACTGGGAGACCATTATGGGAGCAAACCAAATCCAGAGTCAACATTTGTTATTCCAGATGATGGAATGGGCTTTGATGATGGAGTCAGAGTGCTAAGGGCATTGGGGACATGGTGAGTAAAAATATTACTTCTGTCATTGTTCGTGTATTTGCCCATGTGCTTCATGTTTAATTTTTGTTGGGTAAGATTGGTTTTGTGTGTAATTTCATTTGTATATTTTGGAATGTGATACAAGTGAATATGAATTTTTTAGATTATTGTCAGTCTTGATAAATATGATATAGAGCTAGCAGGAATTATATGTAGCAAGATGGAATATTGTCCACCATTTGACAGATACAGCTTACCTATAAGATTTTTCTTTGGGGAGAAGGAGAATTCATGTGTTAAGCATGTATTGAATATTATTTTAGTTGAATGGTTCAGTATGTAGATGTGACTGTTGAATTGTGATGATTCCAGTTTTCGCTCTGCTTTTGAGTACACCAATTTATGATTATGTGTTTTGGAACCCAAGACTTAATGTCAAGTGTTCACACACATATTGTACATTAAAACTAAACTAAAATGTTAAGAAAAATCTCTATTCCCATCTGCTTTTTCCTGCAACAGTACACAGTTAGTTGCCTTCAACCTTAGCACTTATTTTTTATTTGCCTGTCTGGGTTTTGAAATCAAACTTTTATATTCTGTAATGATGTACATTTGTTCTAACTTTATGAATTCTGTCCCATTGTTGCTATAATTTCTTCATTATAAAAGAAATGTGTACATGTCATGACATATGTATGTTATTTTGTGAAGGACAAAATTAAATTAAAGTTTTCTAATGGAATATAATGTAATGTTTATTAGCTTTGTTGACAGTATGTTAATATCTAAAGGAAAATATATGCATACTTAAATGAACACTTTTAAAACTCTGTTTGACTGTAAGTAACAATAAAAATTCAATAGAATTATGAACAAATAATGTTATCAGGGACTTCAAAGTGCTCAGAAGAGAAAAAGGAAATGTAAAATTGCATTTTGACACTTCACTGGGTTATTTAGAAATTATATATTTCAATAGATGCCTTGTTCTGTGCTTTGAGCTTGTCTTGCTGTGTATTTCTTGAGGTTAGAATTGACAGTGGTGACAACATTTCGTGATTTGGCTCATGACCAGTACTCTGACCTTCAGCAATTGCCTGGTTTTCCTCTAAGCATGAGACTTGATTGTGTCTTGAAGTTGGAACTGACATTGGTGACAACATTTAATTAGAACTTGCTTTTTTCTGCTTTGAGCATGTGACTGTTGACTGTGATTTGCTGCATGTTCTTGAGGTTGGAATTGACAATGCTGCCAACATTACATAAACAGTTATTCATTAGAATTGGCTCATGGCTAGTGCTCTGGTTTTCAGTGATTGTATAGTTCTCCTTTCAGCATGATACTGCTGATTGTAATTTCTTGTGTTTCGTGTGGTTAGAATCTCCAGTTGTGCCAACATTGCATGAAAAGTTATTGATTAGGAATGGTATTTGGCTCTTCAACAAGTGCCTAATTTTACTTTAAACAAGATTGCCAACTGTGATGTGATGTGTGCTTTTGAATTTTGGTACCTTTGGCAATTTACAACATGTGGACTGCATTCTATGCATGCATGGCTTGGATGTGGAACAGGCTTTGTTCTTACATAAGATTAAGTGACCTATAAAACAATGGACAAAATTGTTTTATATAAGATACAGACTCTGGAGAGAAGACTGGTTGATAAAATTCAGAACCAGATCAACATTTTTGGTGGTAAAATTTGTTCATAATTTCATCATGAATCCCAGTATTTACTCTATTAGGTGTGTTTGGTATTCAGGTCGCCAGATTATAGCACCAATCCACCACGACCTGGGATGTTACCAGCCCCAGAACATCCTTACAGTGAAGGCAGTCACAGTAGTGGGATTGGAGGCCCAAGAAAGCTGCCTGCAGTAGCAACAGTAGCTTCTGCAGCAGCAACAACTGTGACTGCAGGAAAGGGGCGGGGTGGGGCAAGCAAGCCTGCTGGAGAAAGCAGTAGTGGTAAGAGTTTTGCATGCACTGTTTGTGGGAAAGGGTTGGCACGCAAGGACAAGCTCGTCATTCACATGCGTATCCATACCGGTGAGAAACCTTATGTGTGCGAGGTATGTACAAAAGCATTTGCACGCCGTGACAAGTTGGTTATCCACATGAACAAGATGAAACATCGTACACCATCAAACATTGCTCCGCTTGGGAAACGCGGTATAGTGGATCGTTCAGGAGATGTGAAACATGTGAAGACTGCGGAGAAGGAAGCGAGCACCTCTGTGCAAGCCCCACAGGCACCCGGTGTTACTTGGACCTGTGAACTTTGTGACCGCGTATTTGGCACTCGTGATGAGTGGACTGCGCATGCTAAAGGACACTTGGAAGAGAAGATGATGAGTTCAGCGCATCAACAGCAGCCATCGTTGCAAAATCCGAGCCAGCTTGGTGCTGGGTGTCCGAGTGGCATGGCTCCAGCACCGTATTTCCCACCGCACGTCCAGCCATATGCAAGCGAGCACCACTTCTGCCTTGTATGCCGACAAGACTTCGGCAACAAGGCTGATTTCATGTTTCATGTGCGTAGTCATTTTGAAGGCAAACCACCAGATTTGGACCTCTTGGCACGTAGTTGTGGAGGCCTTGTTGATAGTTCTGGCCTCTGCACGTAGAAATACAATTTTGTCCTTCATTACAACATTGAAAATGTAAGGTAAACTGTGACTAAATGCTGAACAGAAGTTATCTTGTATTCTTCCACTTAGGACTGTGGCAAAATATGTTAGGATATAAGAGCATTTCCTTGCAAATGTTAATTGTACGTGCATTGATATTTTGGGGCTTCTGAGAGCAGTTATTCTGTTAAAGGTTTATGTTTCTGTATCATACCAACATTTGCATATGTTTGGTATGTAGAATGATTTGATTTCTTTGTACCCAGTTCTGGTTTTCTACCTCACATTTCTTGACTGATGTGAACACATTGAGAACTCTTTTTCCACAGAGTATTATCTGTTTTGAACTTGCGACAAATTTATTTCTTGATAGCTCCACCATACGGTTGACAAAAATGTTTTGTCCGTAGTTTGGAATGGTTTGAAATTGAGCGTTGAAACACAAAACAGCTTTAGAAGCTACTGTTATTGAATTTAATGTTTATTTGCCTTCCTTAGGTATGTAATGACAGCAGTTTATTAAGATTTTGAAAAGAAACTATTTATGTATAGTTTAAATGAAGACTTAGTTTGGATATCAAGCTGTAGTTTAATATAAATATAAAGTAAGGGCTTGTGATGCAACTTTTTGGGGTGGGGGTTAAATTATCTTGGATACAAATTTCCATTGTCACATGGTATTCAGGATTTTAGTGGTTTTGATTAAAATTCTGGACATTATCTATCATCTGTTTGTCATATCACGACCAGGATTTCAATGGTTTGGGCTAAAATTCTGGACATTATCATCTTTTGTTCTCATAACACTATGTTTTGGGAATTGGGTCTGTCCGTCATCAGGTAAAATATGAGGGACAAGGGATTCCTTAGAAGGAGCTAGTTCATCACTGGACACCTACTGAATTCCAGGCCATGTATATATATATACCTTTTGTCACATTTCATGTGTGAGATACGTGAATACTTAAATCCTGAATAAAAATTCCGAACACACAGAGCATGAAACAAAACTGCACTTTTTAGTCATAATTGAAATTCAAACCACAAACTCCTGAGCTGAAAAAGTTTCAGCCACAGTTATGGCTAAATATCCAGGCCACCCATCATCTCTTAGTTGAATTTGGATTGATGGCTGGTGATAGAATATTCCAAAATCACTCTAAAAGTGAAGCACCAAGTTTGGCCTAACTGCCGCGTGATTTGTTGATCTCCGTATTGATGAGGGGGAACCATATAGGTGACATTTCCAGACTAGGTTGACTTATTGGTTCGGTTTCACATGCCATATGGGCTGATTCTTTGAATGAAATTGGATTGAGTTTTCAGAATTAATCTAATGTCCTTCTTCATAGGCTTGGATTTTCTACCAACCCCTGCTTGAGATATGTTGGTATTCTGTAATGTGTATTCTTGGCGGTTTGCCTATTTCTTCAATGTAACTTCTGCCATGCTTACACAGTTGACTGTAACTAAACACAGCATCTCGTATCTATTAGATCTCTTTCAGGTCTGGTGTCTGGTTTTGAATATGACCCTGATTTTATATTTATTCCCAGTACATCTGAACTTTTCAGGCACTGCCTTTACATCTTAACTTTTCCACCATGCCAAGCATAATAGAATCTGTATATGGCTGACTTTTTACTGTGGGTCTGTTAATTATGGGATCAGCGAAGTATGAGGGGTAACTGCTGAGCGCCAATACATGTCTAATGTTTTCAGTTTTGATAAGTGCTCTGTGGTCTTGGCAAATGACGCTTGCCGTGCTCACCAAACTGTGGATGACTCCTATCTTTACATGGGGTGGGTGGTTGGATTTGTCAGTATCGTTTAGAATGAACTTCTTCGGGATTTGTTACAGTTTATCTCTATCAATGTGTGGTGGTTAGTGTGCGGTATTAGGAACAGGTTATTCAACATGTAAGAGATAATTTGCCAAGATATTTATATTTTGTGATGTGTTCAAAATTATGGATGGTATAATTTGTTCTTGGGCAAATGGTGAAGTCATTGGGTAATCTGATAATTTTCCATCTGGATCTGAATATATTTAAATAAAGTGGTTGCACGGAACTACATCCATCCCTGGTGTATTACTCTCTGCTGATCACACCATTCTGATATTTACATGTATTTTAAAAGGTTGCGGGGGTAAGATGTCTTGGGAATGTCAGCTATATCTGTTTTAGGATTCAAGCAAGACAGTGGGTGGCTATTAGTTGCACAATATTAATAATTCTCATATAGTGTGAATCAGTTCATTCAGTCTTCGGTACTATGATAATATCGCTGTTCGAGCGTCCTTTGGCCCAATCTGCATGTGACAGAGTAAGCGCTTGTTCTGGTAGAAGAAAGTCAGATTTTTGTTTGAACTTCAAATTTCAGAATATCTTATTGCAAGTTTACACGTCAGTTAAAGTACATACCGGTATGTCTGGCGGTGGAATTGTCAGCACCTGCAAAAAAAAATGCAGCTGCCAATGTACCTGGAAAACAAGTTACTCAGGTAGTACTCTTCTTAGGCTGATGGCACTGAGTGCTGAATCAACAAATTATCAGATTGTGGCAGCACTGTAGTACTATTTACTTTTTTTTGTTGATTTTACAACTTACTACAATTTTTTTATAAATACAAAGTTTTGTGGCCTTTTCATTTCAGTGGAATTTTCCTTTGGTTGTGAAAGTGTGGGACAAAGGAATCAGACATCAGTTTTTGTGCAGACTTGTTAAAGGTGTAAGTGGGCCAGTATGTAGCGTTTCCGAGTCCAACACACTGCCATGCACATGTTGTCGGGCTTGGGTCAATGAAAATGAAGTCGAAGGTCTTGTAGCCTAGTGGTCCTGTCTCGTTGGCTGATATACCATTATTCTTTCAAGACCGTGGTCATTGTTTGGATTGTGTTATACATAATTATTTGGATTTACCATGATTCCAGTGTTCTATTTGGTATTATATTTTTATGCATTATTTTCTTGAAGAGAGTTAAATGTTGTTTTATCTCAGAAACTGTTGAATGGTTTTCATTTAAATTTGGAATTGGGAATTTGACACTAAACATTTACAGGCAAATTTAATTTTGGTCCAGTATAACTCCCAACTTCCATAATTCTCAAATCAGACTTTATAAATTTTCTCGTTGACAAATCGTGTAAAAAGTTACTGAGTGACCATATACATCATATGAAGTTTACAACTTTTATTTGAGATATTTTTCATTATGGTGATTGTTTAATAAAATACAAGAAAAACGATTCCTGGCTTCGGTGATATATTGGTAGTGTCATTAGCTTTGCAATAATAGATTTATGTTTGCAGTATATTAACACCAAGAGGAGTGATTTAAGAACGTTAACAGACAATTCATCTTTGAAATGTGTTCCCCATTGAAGTACAACATATCATTCTGGTTTGATATGAATACAGTATTGTCTTTTCTGCCTCACTTATTACGTTGCTGTAAATCCTAGGTTTGCTACATTTCCCATGTAGGATCATTTCTTGTTTGTGTGCCATATTTATTGTATTAGGATAAGTTGCAACACATGATTATCTCATATCTGACTCAGAAAACTAGGATATTGTGAATTATTCAAATAATAGTTACATTTTGTTTGAATCCGTGAGAAGAATGAAAACGTACGCAGGAAGCTTGCGTACTGTGGTTAGGGTAGTGAAATAAAGAAGGGGTAAACCAGAAATATACCTCATATTGGGAAAATAAAGATATGGAATTTTGTGCGAAGTCTCTAGAAACACAGCCGCTTGGAATATCAGACAGGAGATGGGAGATAATATCTTAGTGAAATATTTTGAGAGGTTTGAACTTTTAAGTTCAGTTCATGTGTTAAGTCTTTGGGTTATGTCATGAGATGGATATTGCCTCTCCTCCGCAAAATTTTACATTTTACGTTTTGAAATGAAGATTCTTGTAATCCTAGTCGGTTTGACAGGTTTGAAATTGAGACAGTATTCTACATAAATTTAGTTACTTTAATTTGTATATATATTGCATTATATTTTGTTTTGTCATGGGCTTATACTATTGTGTATTTTGAAAGCAAGGCTCAGTTTGAGGGTCTGTAAAGTTTAACAGGATTTTTAAAGCTTTGTTCTATAAGTACGGGTGTAATTTGTGGTTCATCACTTGACTTCTTTACATCACTTCTTGTCATTTCATGACATGATTGTTATGTTTAGTAAAGTATTTTATTCCTCATCTGTGCATAGTTCTGAAACTATTTGATTGCTTTAAATAGTATTGTTTAACAGGAGTACAAGCTTTGAACATAATGTTCCTAAGTGTAAATAGTAACGGAAATGCTCTCTATATTACCGTTGTAGTTCCTTAGGAAAATAATAATTTGTATCGGAACAAAGACAATTTGAGATTGATTTTCCCAAGACAGTGTGCTTGGTTCAAAATGTGTCTTGCTGATATGACATTTATACTTTAATGTCTGTATTTTAATGGTGTGTTTTGAAAGAAATTTGTGGAATGTACTTAATACTCAGATCAATTTATATGTGCCATAACATTGCACTTAACAGCTAGTAGTGTAGGCATATTGTAATTACATTTTGGTCTAGTAAAGTAAGATTTAGTGTAACATTGAAACATACGTGTCAAAAGCAACAGTGAAATTTTGAAGACGGCATTGTACCTGTTTTGAGCTGATGAATGTCATATTGCTGTTGCTGTGATCATCATGTAGGTTCATATTTTCAGCCCAAAGCTAATGCTTCAGTAGGCCTTCATATTTCCACTTTTTAAATACAGTCACTTTTCAAATTATGAATATTTCCATTATATGGTGAGATTTAAGGTTCTCACAGTGACGAGTATGAAGGTAGCTATCTTCTGGGATGTTGCAGTGTGTAGTTGTTAAATAATGACCAAAGTTTCAGATGATCTTACTGCCTTGATCATCAGGGCAGTAAACTTCCCAGAAGACAGCAGCCTTCTTTCCAAAATGAATATACACATCAGGTACGCAGGTGTCTAATGATCGGTTATTATTTGAACCCAATAATTTTTGCCCTTTTCCACTCGGGTAACTCAAGGAGTGCTCCATGGTGAAATAAATAATTGGGATGCATATTATAGAGATATCATCTTCTTCTATGGCTCTCTGGTCCGTATTCGGTCCATGGCCTCCTCAATTCTCCTCTTCCATTCGGACTTCTGTTAGGTCCGTCTGTATGAGGCTTTGATCGAGGTTTCGAAACATCTTCCTTTTTACGGTGCAAGGTCGTTAGCCTTGCGACCAACCCCCAACCTGGAGAACCAGGGTACCTGTCGTAGTCTGACCTCTCCCTCTCGACCAATCTGGCTAGGGAGCCCCTACCAGTAGCTATGCTACTGCCAGCATAGCTCTTGGGGTCACTGAGGTACTCAAGCCCCACCACCACGATAAGGTGCAGGTACAATTAAGTTGGGAGGTGACTACACACCATTTCAGAAATATGATCATATCTTTCAAGACCTATGCATGCATTTGTAAATTTCAAGGTTCGGTCTATGCAGATAAAATTACATAATTCTTATTCCCATGGCAGCAAGTATTAACATAGGGTGTTGCACTGTGTAGTGTGGTAGACATCTACCAACATTTCAAAAGCATCTCCGTTATGCATCAACCTTTATTATGCCATGTAAATCTCTGTTAAGATATAATCCTGCAGTTATGCAGTAGCATATAAGCCCAATGCGTTCTTCCTTTGTATATACTTAACGTACAACTGAAATGAAGTCTTGCATTTAAACTAATTGTTTTAATATCATTATGTTTTGGAGCATTAGCTTTGGATTATTGCATTTATTGAGACAGTATGTTACCAGTAATGGTATTCACTTCTTAATTTTTATTTTATATTCTATGCTGCTCTGTCAAAACTACATATGTAAGTGCTACGTAATAATAGTACAACAGTTTCAATGTCCAGTGTAAAATAATACTGATGTCATGGTGAATTCAGATTCTGACAATTGTATTTTCACATATAACTCAAGCTGCAAGCAATCTGAAAGATTGTTTTAGTGTCATTCAGTGTTCTGAGGAAGTAATTCATGACATGTATTCTCACACACAGTTTGGCTGTCAGAATTGAACATGGATCCTGTTTTGAATGTGTAACAAATTTTTGGATGTTTGTACATGAAGATTTGTAGCTTTTCTCTTCCTTTTATGTTTTACAGTAAGAATTGCTCTGCGTTTTGTGAGTTAATATGTACAAATATCTGGCAGTTTGGTTGGAATGGGAAACGTCAGAAAATATATCATAATAGTCCACCATGACACCTATATTGAAGAGCTTTCAAAGTACAAATTTCCTTGCATTAGTACAAATGAATCAAAGTTGCAATGGCTTCCACTTCTAGTCTGTGTTAGTACATTGACATATTACAGTATAGATCTCTGTAAACATTTTGTGTCACTGAATTCTTATTACAGAATATACTTACATTTATTATTATAATTACCTAGTCAGTTTCCAAAGATATGACCTGATCAAGATGTGCTTGCTTTTAGTAATTATCGTGTATACATCTTTTGCTGTTTATCTGTATTTGTCTACATTATTTGCTTTTACGTTTGAACTGTATAAAATGGAAATAGTTCTAGCAGAAGGAAATTTGCATTAATACAGGCTTAAAATAATATTTTTGTTGTCCAAAGGTTTTATTAGCTTAATATTAATCAGTCAGTTTGTACTCTTTCATTTTATTTCTCTTTTTTTAGTGAAGCTTTCTATTATTGTGAATTAATAAAGCATAATTTGGTTACTATGACTGTACACTGTAGGCAAATCAGTTCTTTACTCAGTGGTTAATTCAGAACAGTTATTGAAGCGTGAAGTCTTGGTACTGTCTCTGTCTCTTTGTGTGAAATTAACAGGTGTTTCTGGATGGGTTGAAGTACTCAGGTTTAGATCATTCACAGTTACCGTCGGTTTGATTTTTTATGTTTTGTGCAAGAACAGGCAACTTAGGATTTTAATGAATGTTTAACTTCCCCCATGGCATGTAGCGGAACAACTTTACTTTATTTGTAAGATTTGAGGTTTTCACAGCCGTGAGTATGAAGATTTCTGTCTTCTGGGTTGTTTCGCTGTGTAGTCTGATTGATGTTAACCAACATTTCAGAGGCAGTATGACCTCTGAAACGTTGGTAAACAGCTACCTTACTACATAGCGCAACAACCCAGAAGACAGAAATCTTCAACTTTACTTTTTCTTTAAGAGTAGACTCAGTTACCCAGAACCCATTTCCCATAATTCCTTTCTCATCTGTGTTCAACAGGGACACAGTCCTCACAGTTGAAAATGGATTGCCACATATTATTTATCCAAAACATCTTTGTCTCTTAACCCATTCAGGAGTTCAAGTTGCAGACATTTACATGACCTTAAAATCATTTGACATCTAGTTGCTATATGTAATCTTCATATAGGTGCATGTATTTTGTACACGGCTCCTTCCTACCTCATGACTTCAATACCTCCTGTTTCTTATGCTGGCTCATGGACATTTTGAGACCATTTTATTAAGATTTTACACCTTTCTAGTCTTGTTTGCTTAAATGCTACATGCAGATGTCATAGGTGTTATTAGAACACATCTAACGTGGTGCTTAAAAATTGTGGTCCTAGATTATAACTGTTTTCAGCTGAATTGGCGGCCGGAGCGTGCACCAATCACATGTACTGTGCCATGGTAGGAAGTAGTAGTGGTAGGTGGAGGGGCGAGATAGTAAGGAAACAACATAGTGTTTCCAGATGTAGCATCGCGGAACATTGGATTCCACAATACTACTCAAAGAATGTAAGAATTGGCAGCAACGCAGTGCGGCTGCCGATGCGTATACCACGGGGTTTCTGAGCAGACAGGTCTCCCTGCCTTCCAACAGACCTTTGCGCTGATTGGTCACTCATAAAGAGCAGAACGCGACTAAGCTGCCAATTCCGCTGAAAAACATAATAGGCTGTTAATTTGAAGCTTCCACATACATTGTTATGAAGTGAATAAGTTTTAAACGTTACATTACGTACGTTGTAATCACATTTGATTGTAGTTCATCTGATACTGAACATGCTGATTGTGGTCTTCTGAAACTTTGGTAACCACCAACAAGACTACTTGGCTTCATAACCCACAAGAGCGGAATTGGCATCTTTATTGTGAAAACCTTGTGTCTTAAATAATAATGAATGTGTTATCACGACTATAATTCCTGCATTCTTGTTCTAAATATGTAATATGTTAAAGTGTAAAGTACAAAATCTAGACATTGTTTGTGGAAAATCGCTTTTTAAATTGATTGTGTCTCAGAAATATGTTTTGTAGAATTTGATGCTAAGCAAAATAATTTCTTCCTTTAGGGAGGGGATGAGGAGGTAAAAGGCTAAAAAAGAGGTTAGGTTGACACTCCTGCTTCTTATTCAGGAAGTTATGAGTTCAAATCTCAGCCTTGGTTGCTCAGGTGCTTACTGCCCCTATAATCCAGGTGCCTGGCGACGGAGGCAGTAAGCATGTCTACAAGTCTTCAAGGTGCAACATACCAGATGACTTTCTTCAACCACAAACAGAACTTGTTTAAAATATGTGCACTTTCAAATTGGAGTACATCTTTGTGCTTCCAGTCAACTTACTATTAAATTCTGATAAAGTTATGAACTTCCATCTATGTAATGTAGAAACTAGGAGAGTAATGTGGATATTTTTTTTCTTTCAAACAAGTGGCTTAAGTAAGAATGTGCTCTAGCTATAAGGTGCTATAATGGCTGACAGTTTATTAATGTTGATTAGTGAATCAAATGTGCTGAACTTCTTACTCTTTTCTTCAGTTGACCTAAAACAAACTTTTGACAGAGCAGCATTTATTATTTAAAATGATTTGTTTGAAATTCATTGAAGTGTTGAACATACTACTGTTGCTATGAAAAGTGAATTATAATTTTGTTTTTGTATAAAGTTAATAATTACTTTTACCTGGTTGGCTGGTCAAAGGATTTATGAACTTGGTATTCCGAGAAGAAAGTAAGTTTGATGAGGAATGTCAAACAGCATTATTATAAACTTGAATGATGTAATGAACTTAAGGTCTTATCTTTTACATTGATATTCTTTGCCTTTAATGAGGTTGAGAATTTGATTGTTGCTGTATTTGATACCTGATGTGTAATTCATTGTGTTCAGAAAATATGCAGGTTGCATTGTTTTCCTAGCGCTGCTTTGGTAACTATTATGTGAGTATTGAAATACCAGTGTGTGTCATCATACAGAGTGTCAGATGGTGAATGCTGATTTCTTTTTCATAACATTGATATTTGTTCAGCTTCTTACTTTTGCTGTCTTGAGTCTTCAGATTTCTCACTGGCGTGTCTGCCGCTGCAGGACGTACAAGAATTTCTGGGCTATTATATAAGGAAGTGAACAACGTTACAGAAGAGACCTGGGCACTTGATTAGCAAAAGGTTTTGAAAATTAAATACTTTGTATTTTTGCATGGTTGTGTTGACATAAATATGAATTACATGCAATGGAAAACTAATCTCTAAGCAACTGGCAGATTTCATACTGTAACTGAACATTGTGACTGAGTCATTATAGTCCTTCATATTTGGGAGGTCCTATGATCAAATATTGGCCTTGAGACTGTATTGACTGAGTTTTTCATGGTTTTACTCGGTCTCTCTTGACAAATGCCAGGATAGTACCTTAAATGAGGCAATTACCACTTCATTATGTATCCTTTCAGATTTATTGTTAATTTGTTATTGTTAAACTCGGTGCAGCCTTAGCTGCTGACATTATTGTTAAGTAAACCACAAAGAAACAAGGAAACTTCAGTTCCGTGAAAAACCCTAGTCACGATAGCCAGTCTCCAGGCTGAGATTTGAATCCAGGACCTCCCAAATATGAGGCAGGAGTGTTAACCTTTCAACCATGACTTTTTGTGTGAACAATATTCTTCAGTGATTCTTTGAACATTTAACAGAAGAACATTGTATGCATATTTTATCCTTTAAAGGCCTAGCATGTCTTTTAAGACTCGTCACTGTTATTCGTAGTCAGCCGACCATATACTTGAAGATGATTTTTTTTTGTAATATGGCTCTATGATTGTTATATTGGATCCTAATCCATTAAAACAATGTCGGTGCACCTAGAAAGATGACCTTCATAAAATTTAAAATTTCTTGTCAAAAGGGCTCCTTTCCTTTTATTTAATTTTTTTTTTACACAGCCTTCCCTTATCAACTAGTAAAGTTTGTAAGTGGGATTGACCTTCATATTTTTGACTATGCTGTGTAACTTTCAAATCATAGAGCATAATTGCCGATCTAGTGATAGATTGTATTAATCTCTTCTGGACATTGAGTAATTTATTTCACTGTTTTGTGTGGGTTTTACCAAAAAAATGTGCACAGCACAACAGCGGGGTTTAAATTGGGCCTACAGGGGATACAGGTATTTAAAAGCTTGGTACTTCAAAAGTTAAGTTAAGTTAGAACACGCTGTTGAAAATTCATTGCAAGCAAATGAATGAATAGATGGTATTTTGACTGTCTGAGTTCTTGAAGCTTCCAGGGTGCATTGTGTGTCAAAATGGTAAAACATGCTTGTTGACTTGATTAAGCCTTTGAAGCGAAATCTTTTCTAAAGGGTGTTTAAGAATTCAGTCTCTACCTCTGAGAAAACACAACACTTCTCTATGACAAAGATCAAAGATTAATTGGTTAATGTTGTTTAAAGAAATAACTGCTGTTTATTCTGAAACAACACATTCTGTGGGCAAAATGTAGTTACTGGCTGTTAAAGCATGGTACATATAGTTACCATTGTGCTTTAAAGAGTTGAATGTAAATTAACTAACTAGATGGCTTACGGAATCCGAAGGTTCATCACCGAATTAACCAAAGCCCTCCACCGGACCCTGTCCTGGGCCAACAAAATCCAGTCTCCTTCAACTCCTATCTCCCATAGATCCCGCCTGACATTATCCTCCCACCTACATCTAGGTCTACCCATCTGTCTCTTCCCCTCAGGCTTCCCGACCAGTACCCGGTGAACACCTCTTGTCCCATCCATGCGTGCTACATGCCCCGCCCATCTCGTTCTTCTTGACTTAATCACCCTGACAATATTGGGGGAGGAGTACAGATTTTTAAGCTCATCATTATGCAGTTTTCTCAGTACCCCATCGTCTTCTCTCCTAGTCCCAAATATCCTCCTCAACACCCTATTCTCAAACACCTGCAATTTGTGTTCCTCCCTCAGAGTGAGAGACCATGTTTTGCACACATACAAAACAACAGACAAAGTTATTGTTTTGTATACTTTAATTTTCAGGTTCTTGAATGTAAATGTACATATAATTTTTAAAGTGGGAGAACTGTTTGGCTTTCTGCCGTTAGGTATGTTTGGCACACGTGTATATTTATGTAAACTGGTAGTTGTCAAGTTCATAGACTACTGTAGTTTCTAAAATACATATAATCAATGTATGATTACATAAATTTATTCTGGATACAGTGGTATGTGTGTGTCTGCTGCGTCCTGTATCATGCAAATATATTGGTATTGCGCTCTCATCAACAAGTAAATACATATTCATGAAATATGATGTAAATAAAAGAAACATATATTGTATGTCACATACATAAACATGACAGCTTCAACATTTTTAAAGCCTTGTAATCGTATATTACTTTAATTGGATTATTTTAGATGAAATGTATTTATATCATAGTTATTTGTATTTCAGTATTATTTGAAAGTTTATACTTATTAGTTGTAATTCAGTCTGGTTAGTTTTTAACTACTTTAGTATTAGTGTATATGATTGTTGTATTTCTTTTCTGAATTTCAGTGCATTAGCACCATAAAATGTGGCATTACCGTTCGCACACGCTGAATGTTTCATCATTATGTAAGCCATGTGCTAGTTATTTTGAGTTGTTGGTTTGCTGCAAATTTTTAGATCATCTTCTTCCGTTTCTTGACCATTACTTCGGTCTTCCGGTGCCTAATATTTTCTTCCATTCTTCTCTATTTTCCCATCCTTCCGGAGGTAGTTTCCACTCTATCATGGTTCTTGTAATTCTGTCGTTTCATCCCGGTCTCGGTCTCCCTCTCTTCCTTCTCTCTTTTGGTTGCCATTTCATAGTCTTCTTTGGTAACCTTTCCACCTCCGTCCTTTGCACGTGTCCATACCAAATCAGTTGTCTTTTCTCTATCTCCTCAATTATATCTTGATGGACAAATTTTTAGATAAAATAGTTAATTTCTTAGTATGTAACTGCACACTACTGTGACTCATGTTGTTTTTATTATGTAAAACCACATACTGTAAAGTTCTGATGAATGAGTTTTTTTTCATTGTAAAACTGTTCAGTGATCTAATAATTTTTATTATCCGTAAAGTACTTTATGACATATAGTAACAAAGACAAGTATAACAATTTATGTTTTCATAAATGAACTGTTTTGTTTCAAAACTTTTAATGGCATAATAACATTTAATAATTCACATTGAATTTGGATGTATCCCAATGATGGCCAGATGCCACTACATTGTGTAGGGCAGTGGTCCCCAACCTTTTTGTGCCTACGGGCACATTTGAGAGTTTATGAGATCGTGGCAGGCACCAACCAATTAACAAAGCCAAATTTCCTTTTCTCTGGACAAATAAGAAATGGACACGAAACAATACACAAAACAACACGACGTTTAATGATACAAGAAACCATGCAATCAAAAATACGTAGTTTTATAAGTACAATTATTATTACTCAAGTGGGAAGTTAGTGTGATGTTTGGCACTGCATTTCATTGGTCAGTTTTTCAAATATGGGAGTGTAGGATGATGTTGCAGCTCGTAAACAATCTTCAAGTAGAGATCTGTGCTTTGATTTTATAATGTTCATGGTTGAATGGCCTTCATTATTCAGTATAAACTCTTTCCGTAACAACACGGGGACCACTGGTGTAGGGTAATATGGCAAATAATGCATACGCTGGTGCTAATACATTGAAATGCTGAAATGCTTGTTGAAATTAACACCATATTAAGCTATGTACAGATTATGCGGGACTGTGCATGAAGATTATAGTGGTCTAGAAAGAGTTCTGAAATGTAATACTTGTGTATGGTAGTGAATAAGAGCTTCCACTTTCTACCGAGGTACAAAGCTAACTTATTTATAGGATTTTTAGGTGCATTCACAACAAACTCTAAATATGTGCACGGTAACTTCACCATGTTTTTCTACATGTAACAGCTGGGGAACCGTTGAACGGATTTTTATGAAATTTTATATTTGGGAGTTATATTAAAAAAGTTTTTATCGCAAGTCATGTTTGTTTCAAATTGGTCAACAGTAATGGATACTTTACATGCATTTTTGTCGGTGTAACTTGCTTCATATTTATCAAAATGAAGAGAAATGCGTCCTGCGCCAGGACACTTTGAATGTGTCTTGCAGTTGGTCAGGCTGATCGAATGAAATCGTCTCTTAATTGTAGAACCTTTGTATCAATTTTGTTGTTTAATTTTGGAGGTTTCTGCTCATCTGCTCCATCAGTTACATGCTTAGTTATGAGCGAGCATCGAATATTCTATAGGTAATAACAGAATTTACGCTCCAGAATTGTGAGATACAGATGATTCCATCGAGACAAGCTCTATCCAGCTGAGTAGCGGCCTCCCTCTCGTGTTACCTAATGCCAGAAATAGGTCCAATTTTTAAAATGTTGTGTGAACCAAAATAATTATACCTTTCATGACAGCACACTGTCATGAGAAACGTTTTGACTCAGATTTTCCGAACTGTTACTGTGTTGATGTTTATTCATTTGTCTTTTTGTAGCCCGGTGATTGTAAATCTTGCATGAAACATATCAAGGCAAGAAAGAGTGCTTGCAAAATTGTCCTCCTCGATTTGTTCGCACAACTTCGAGACTTGTGTATCATGTCTTGGTATGTTTGTGCAGTCATGGAGTGCCACATTTAACAGCAGTAACAGTTTCAGGGTGACTGAAAAGTCATGAAACCTGTGAGAGATGTAACATTTTGTTAAAGTATTGTAATCGAAGAGTTTGGTACAAAAAGAAAAAGTAGATCCATTTTTTAAAACTTGGGGCTCTAAAGTAAAGGCTGAATAATTGTTACGAATTTATCTGCTGAATATCACAGTTGAGTGTTTAACACTTATGGTTTGTGTTTGTGAGGTTCCAGGTTCAAATCGTGGCCCAGAGGCTGGGTTTGTTGACTGAGGGTTTTCATGGTATCTTTAATTAGGTCCAACCACTTCTTCCATTTACTTTTCAATTCGTCATTCATTGACCATTCTCTGATTTGATATTACAGTCTGAGCTGTTAACCACAAATAAATATAAATTTGTATTAAATATGTGTCCAGGTGCTGAAAATGAATGCGTAGTGGGGATGTCGGGCTAGTTTGTCCGTGTCCACATTTCGTATGTAAAACTGGCTTTAAACATTTTTTGATGTGTAACACAATACAAGGAAAGGCTTTTATGACTTATGTTTTCTGTACACCAGTAGAGTTGTATATACAATAAATAGATTGTATCGCGACAGATTACTGTTATTCCTTTGTTTTTGTATCTTTGGGGAAAATCCTTGATATTACATGGAAGCAACATTCTAATAGTAATATAAAGAAATTATTAAATGGAATAAATATTAGATATTGACAGTTTAACAGTCATATTGGAAGACAATGTGACAATTCATAATTATAAGCTCAGTAATGTTACATTTCGTGAATGGTAGTAGGTTATAGGAACCAAAAATAAATTAAAACTTTTTTCTTCTTCCCAAGTACAAATACACACTCCACTGTGAGTACACCGTTTAACTCCTTATATTGGAGCTACTGCAAATTTAGCACAAAACTTGATCAATGTAACACTTTTTCGTAGCATTGAAACATACTTGCGTGTGAAGTAATTTTCACGTTGTTCTCACAAATGACTCATCACCCTGAAAGTGTTTGGGTAACAACACAGCCGGTTGATACATCAGAGTGAAGTGAGCAATGCTGTCCAAATTGGAATGTAGCAGTGTTGCCACATGCTTATTTTCTGTCTTAAAACTGTTCGTAGCGTTATGTTGCTTTTGAGTTTTCCGTAATTCCGTGTTTAATATAGGATTTGTCTGAGGCTGTATGGGTTGAGAAAAGTGTTTGGACTACATTGATTTTCTGCAATTCTTTAAGGTCTGTGTTGGTGACAGTTTGTACTGCAGTTATGTTAAACATTGTCTGAGACATGTGTACGTGAGAACCATTTGTGGATAAAGGCAGAGTATTGAAATAACATGGAAATTAAATATAATCTACTTTCATACAGCACAAGTGGTTCTTATATTATTGGTCGTATTCATTTTGAATTGGTATTTGTTTTGTGGAAAAAGCTTAATGTGGACTGTACATGTAGATCTGGGAGATGACATTTTAATGGCAGTGGAAATATCAGGTGTGGTCTTCCCTACTGTGACAACTCCAAAGACCACAGTTCACTCCTGTATCTCTCTATACATATAATTTTTCTTCCGTATATAATAATATGCTACAGGATACTTGTTCTGTAATGGCAGCAGCCACCATATTTTGAGATTTTTATACCAACATGTATTTAGGTAGGTTTGCTACCTGTGTTGTGAATATAATACTCCTTTATAATCCAGGTCTTGTTGAAGCTGTGCAGGCAAGCACAGGCTGTATGACATGCCATTGAGGTTAGGACTTGTATTCATTGAAGTTGGACAGGTAACATTTGTAAAGAATTTTGAGTTATCTCAATAAAATTCATTTCTCAATTACAATGAGATTGTTTTTGTCCTTTCTTCTTTCTTGGCCCTACAGCCCAGTTGTGGGTCTTCTCCACCTCCTTTTTCGAAGGTTTTCCCAGTCTGCACAATCTCTACTCATTCCTGATTTGACTGCTAGAGCCTTCTAGTAGTGCATCAGGAGAGACTTGGGTGAGAAATTGCCGCTGAATTTTGCTTACGAAACATCTCGTATCATGCCGTAAATCGACGACATGGGACCGCCGGCTTTATTTCCCCTCCGAATGACGTGCCACGAATTTTAACACCCTTATAAATCCATCGACCTCGGCCGTGTTAGAATCCGCTAGGGGGCCCTATTATCAGCATTGCAGTTTCAAGGTCGCTTTATGTCCTTTAATGAATACATTTGTGTACTTTCTTTCTTATTGTTTATATGAAATGCAGAGACACATTTGTTTGCATAGGCTGATTCATAAATATGAAAGTTGCAAGAATGGTAGTAAGTGGTCAAGCCTTTGTTAGTTTTACTGTATTAACAGTTTTGAATATGTTCAACAAACTTATTACACAAATAGGTCACTTCTGCCTGGTATGATTAATGGTGTTTGATTGCTAGGCCCAAACTGACTCCATGAGGTAGTCTCTGACAACCTAATAGTTGCTCAGCTTGTCAATGAATTCTGTGCCATTTTGTGAAATTCAAAGATTCATATCCATAATCCACAATGTCCCACCTTATTTCCCTAAGAACCATTTTAATACTATCCTTCCATATATTAAAAGAACCCACCACTGGACCGTCTTCTTCCGTGTTCATTTTAATGTGTATTATTCTCCCATATGCTTCTGGATCTTCCAAGTGTTCTCTTTCCTTCAGATTTTCCGGACCAAAACTTTGTGATCTTGTATCGTCAGTCGTATGCGTCTTACATGCCCCGCCGTGAGAACCTAAACTCTCACAAAAGTTATGGTATATGTTCATTTCTGACAGCAGTCTCTGGATTGTCAAAAGTTTCTCTTAGTAGATTTGTATTTCCAACTAAGGAACTTTACTGTGATGGTATTAAAATAGAGAATGCATCTGTGCTCCTAAGGACTATTACGTCAGAATTGAGAAGCATTGTATTGTTGAAGTCAATTCTGATTTGGCATTCAGAGAGTAAAATTTCGAACAATTTTACATCAAACCACTGTCTTACCATCTGTGCGCAGTTTCGTTACAAGATCGGCCGAGTTCACTCGTCAACAGCTTCACGAGCGAAGTGGTAACACTGCTGTCTGAAGCGCGCGCATTCTCCAGGGCTGTCTGCATCTTTTGCAACTACAGTAACTTCCGCCACGCCCTAACCACTCGTATGCCTCAGGGGGTCGTGGGTTCAAGTCTGTGAGGTATCCCAAGGTCCAACAACTGTTTTCCTGCACGTAGTCCTTTTGGGCGTGGTCAGTTTATTACATTTGCGTTTCTGCTCGTGCGGTAATTATGAAGGTACGAAGCTCGTCTAATATTGTTTAAGAATTCAGTCCGTACCGGAAAGAAAACAGGATTTCACCTTTACAAAACGAAATGGTTATGCTCTCCTTATTCTGAGAATCATACAAATGCAGATTTATTTATTCTTAAAAGGAGGCGGTACATATAGTTACCATTGTGTTTTTAAGGGTTAATACATATAAGTGACACATTTGAGTTTGTTTCCACCTGGGATAGCTTCTTTTGAAGCATTGGCTTGAAATGTGTCGTAGCCACTTCCTCAGATAAACGTTCTGTGTCGTCGGAAGACACTTGTGCCTTACTGCTTGTCTAAGATCTGTAGAACTTGTTAAGATTAGAACCGATCGAGGCTCCAATCGGACTGAACGTCCATAAAAATTTACTAATTTTGTGAATAACACATCACAGAATGAATAAAATGTATTTTCAGTGAATGACCGAGTATCGATGCCGAAAGTCAAGTTCTTTAACATTGATAGTAAAACTTTGCATTTTTGCACCAAAATTGATTTGTTTTAAAATTATGGCAGATTTTTTTTATGGTTTTAAGAACGTGAAACCGCCAGCATTGTCTGCTGCTTGCAGGGGACTAAGAATAAAATCAGGTTGAAAATCCGACTATAAGACCAGTAACTATTGATAAAAGTCAGTGGTGTAGGGTTTTCTTTCAAAAAAATTTATGGTTACTCATTTTATATAATCGAAAGGCTCATTACCGTGTTCACAGAAAGCTACCACTGGACTCCTTCCTGATACATTTTAATTCAGTTCATAGCCTCTCATCCTATTTCCCTATGCTCCTAAGGGGTCTCCTTCCTTGAGATTTTCGGACCAAAATTTTGTATGTCGTTCTCACTTCTCCCATGCGTGCAACGTGACTCATGCAGATGTGTCATGTTTAATCATCCCAACAGTATCAAATAAAGGATAAAAATTAGTATGCTCTTCATAGTGTATTTTTCTCTTTTTCTGTGTTGTTTGGATTCGTTTCGTAAACGAATTATCGTGTTTTTTGTCCAAGGTCTTGACTTTTTGAGTGTCGTCATTATTATTGACCTCGTGGTCTAAGAGAGAGGCCATCGTGTGTCCTTCAGCCGTTCGCAAAGCAAGGTTACAATACCCCACGTACACCTTTACCTCAACTAACTCCATCAAAGACTAGCGAAAGTCATCCACAAGATGGTTACGAAGTGTTGCTGTGAATCTTGCTGACTGATGTGGATGCCCCACATAAGGAATGTAACTTTGGTAACAAAAGATTCCATTGCCATATAAAATGGAGGAGGTTTCTAGGTCGGGCCTTTTCTAGGGAAATTAGACTGTGGAAGGTTTAGTCTTAATACGCTGGAGGAAGAACAATGGTTCTTTCCGTTTTGCAGGGATTTTTTTTAGAATAATTTATCCCAAGCTGATCAACACACCCCATTTCTGTCATGGAATTAAAACATTTCACAACCGTATCCAAAATAGTCCACCGCTGGACTCTGTCCACAGTTATTTCAGTCCATTAAAAGACGCATTTTAATCTAAGCTTAGGACCCCTGGTAATTTTATGTTATGATGTTTTCCATGCATTCATGCTACATGACTTGATCATCTCTCGTCATTCATAATTTAATTACCCCAGCAATGCAACTTTGTTTCCCTGTTGGAAGAACTATAAGGATTATAATATTAAGATATTTAAAAAAAAGAATAATATTTATTTTAACAAAAATACATACACACCAATGGCACGCTAGACACTACATTATTAAAGGCGTTAATTAGCTTTTATTGAAAGTGTAGCTAAAACCGTCAGGTGTCCTGTTGAGGTTAAGTTTGCCTGGTGGGAAGAATCGATGAGGTGGTGGTGTCGTGGGGTTGTACTGGGGTATGGCGTTGTGCTGCGGTTGGTAATTGTACTGGGACTGGGGGTTGTACTGGGGCTGAGGGTTGTACTGTGGCTGGGGATTGTACTGGGGTTGAGGGTTGTACTGGGGTTGAGGGTTGTACTGGGGCTCTGAGTTGTACTGGGGCTCTGAGTTGTACTGGGGTTCTGGGTTGTACTGTGACTGTGGAGGAGGGTTGTACTGGGGTTGAGGCTGGTACTGGGGTTGAGGTGCCACAGGGGCAGGTGCTACAGGTAAATGAGCGCCACTGGCCCGGAAGCCGTCCTTGCCTGCAGTGTAGGTGACGGTCCTACGCTGGCCGCTGGGGTCCACATAGCTGTACGATCCGTGGCGATTACCGTTCACATCCGACTCTTCCTTGAACTCCACGCCGTCTTCCTGAGAGTACGCAGCCCCGAAGGTGCCATCCCCGGCCAAGTAGCGCTGTTCGCTCAGAATAGCTGCCGTCTGAGGGGAGTCCCGGTATTGCGCCGTCGACAAGGCTGCTAGCGCTATCAGCACAACCTGCGGGGAAAGCGTTTGGTTTTATGGGATCTTCATGTACCGGTGTATTTCGCGCCCGGCAAATGTTGAGTCCGGTTCGTTGTTAACCATAACTCCAACACGACAAATCCCAGTGAAAGCTGTTTTAATAGCTGAGGCTCTAGAGAAGAATTAGTGACAGCGAAAATTCTGCGACTGTTCTGTAGGAAATTCCGAATTCCAGAAGAGCCTAATCGTGGCGGTACAGACATTACTGTTCAAGTGGAGGAACTAACCTAGATGTAATTACTTAATTTTGAATTAGAGTGTTTATTTTGTTGATGTCTGCAAAGACCAGCGTACTGTCATCTTAACCTTGCCTTTTATATACTGGTTATGGCGCATTAAAAGAATTTGGAAGGAGAGGGGGTGTTTATTATAAGATGTAATGTAGTCACTTGTATATAACGTGATGGGAAAGCCAGTACCCGGTCTTTGTTAAAACTAATCTAGATTAATTGTCAGTGAGACTGATTCGAACTATGTTTTTATCTATTTTAGAGGTTCGTATATCGGAGAAGGTGTATAATTTCTGGATGGAGGGTTAAAGTTTGAAAGGCCTGTAGAATTGCAAAACAGTATAAAATATGCATGTCTGCATCTTGTCCCGAATCGAAGCTGTGATTTCTGCATTTAGGTTATTTAAAACCGTTCGCGGTATGGATCCCTGGATGAAGGATCGGCTCATTACAAAAATCTGTGCTCTCGCAGGATAAAACAGATATCTTAAACGACTTTTATTTGGAACTTTTTCCACACAGGGACATATTGCAATATACAATGGCTGCTGCTTGTCTTAAAATGATTTATAAGATTTCTATAATACAGAAGGCGATGCTTCGGACCGTATCATTCACCTTTTTTTACTTATTGGTCTTTAAACAGGTTACTTTGCATTCGAAGTTCAATTTAGATAAAATTTAATCGAGGTGTTAATGATTCTTTGGAATTTATTGCACTAATATGAGCTCGTAATCGAGTCTCTGCTTTGTAGTTTTTTTTCTTACTCACGAGCTTGTCTCTAAAACGGCAAATGTGAAATATTTTATTGAAGTAACTGGAATTGCACGTGTCTTAAGACCCTAATTCTAGTGACTACATCGCTTTAATGAGTAGTGTGCGCGCAGGAACGATTATTCCATTAAAGTGAAGTTGTTATTTCAGGAAAGTCAATTAACACAACAAAATTGTTTTTTAATAATCCTTACAAAGGACGGCGCGCGATAGCATGAAGGCTGTTTTACAAATTTATATATAGAATGTTCCAAAAATATGTATACACATAGGGTTAATATTCCGCATTTTATGTGTATATTTTTGTGACATCCTGTATACGACATGAAGAATACTAATGCTGTTTTAGGTTAGGTTTGATTCGAAACGTTTGTTATTCGTCAAGCCTTTATAAATGTTTCTTTCGTAATTTTTGTGATAATTGGCTATTATTACTAAATTAAGATAGCGTTTTTCATAATACGCGATGCAGGAACACATGAGATAATCTTAGCGCGAGTTAATTCAAATGTATTGCAATTTTATTCGAGCAAAATTTGTTGTCGTACACACAAACATCTGCATACAGTCCTCGTTACGTCATTTCTTGTAGTAATGCGTTACGTGTTTATACGTTTGAAACATTATATATTCGAAACATGTGTGTTGTGTTATCTCACGGTTAAATTAGAGTTGTGTCCTAGACATCGCGTTTGTGATACGCACTTTAGTCGTGTCTCCAAATTATTCGAAAACGTCTGGCCTGGTTTGATAGAAATTTTTATCTGAAATTAAATCAGCTATAGTAATAATAAGGGGTCCGGTTGAGAGCTTTGGTTAATTCGGTGATGAACCTTTGGGTTCCGTAAGCCATCTAGTTAGCTAAGTTGTAATAATAATCTGATAACAAACGTTTTATGGTAGAAAGACTTCTATTGTGGACGTTAGTAGCAAACAAGTGATAGAAGATTTATCTCAGTTGAAACCAGAGCGGAACGTTCATGTTAACCGTGTTAGCCCGGCTAACACACTTTGAAAAATGAAGTCTCGCTCTTCTTTATCGAAATTAACACTTCAATATCGATTTTTTTTACGAAAACAGATGTCTTCGTTTGTTTCTATATTTCTATGACAACTCACAATTTAAATGTTATAAACGACAGATATTAATTTTTGTAATTTGAAAAAAACCTGTTGTGGAGGTTCTGTTTCAATTGCAGTGATACATAAGTAATATCTTAACTAGAAACGATATGTCTCGTTTTTAGCACCAAAATGGTTAAAAATCACAAATTAATGTACACATTTGACATTAAATGTTACGTTGTGCGTTAAAAATGTTTCGTGGTGTAGTTTTACGATCGGGCAGTTGTGTGAGGTTAAGAGTACTTACAAGCCTGTACATGGTGATTGTGGTCGCGACGCTCAAGGCAGTGGCGGATTGTGACTGAGTGACCACACCTCAGCTTCCTGCAGTTTATATACACACGATGCTAACCTTGGCGGTGACCCTGAGGGCCACTACTCTGCAGCAGCCAAGCTTGTTCCAGCCTCCCACTGGATCCGTGCTGCGAGGGGAGTGGGGATGTCAAGAGAAGGGAGATATCATGTGTGAAGATACCACACCAAACCATCTCCTGAAACTTTTACTTCTTGTCATAGCTTCAATAGATTATAGGCTTTGTTCCTACCAGTCATCGTGACAGTAATGTTTTAATAAGTTATAATTCACTGCGTTGAGTTAATTATCATTAATAAATCGTAGATATACGATGTACGGAAGTTTTAATTTAATCTACAGAATCTTGAATTCTTTAATATGAAAATATCTTTAAGAAAACAAATGTGATGAATTAAAATATCGAATCAGCTGAAAAGTTGTCCTCGTTTATTTATAGATGATGATTCACATTTAATTACTTGCGATCTCCCGTGATAGTTGTGTAGCTGACTATGATGTAAACTAATTAATAACTTCCTCAATAATGGAGGGAAGATCTAAAATGGTAAACGCACATAAAATAATATCCCAGCGTCCCTTAATAGCATTGAACACCAGTCAACACTTACCTGTTATGTAGATAATAAAATACGTCAATATGAAAGAATATGTGAAATAATTAACATAACATTAAAATGAGAAATATGGAGGATCAAGAAGTTGAAATTTGTTTATCTAATGGCAGTTATTGACAAATTTCTGAACACAATCATGTGAAAAGCCAATGTGAGACTTTGAAAGGTTTTGGGAGACTTCTGCCTCCATCATCAGAGAATTTTAACAGCAATGGGAGCCTAGTGGCGGGGGTTACAACGAAATTTCTAATGAAAGCGCATAATTATCTGCTGTTTTACATGGTTTTCCGCTCTGCGCCGTTTAACATCGTACCAGAGTTTGAATTACTTGCTAATTTTGCGACACGCAAAATGTTCTAGCAGCCCTGAGTTGAATATTAATTTGAAGCCTGATACATATTTATTGACTGCCGTGTTCATCGACGTGGTTTGAGTCGTGTGTTCGTCTACCAACAAGTTTTTTGCGATTACATCTAATGGAGCTGGCTACTTTACAGGTCATTAATGGAACTGCACTCATCAACATAAACGTCACTTCTTTTGCGCGACGGGGTGCCTTAGTCAGCAAAGTGACTGGCTTTTGACTTGAAGGCCGGATTTCGATTACCGTTACTGCTGTGGCCACACCGTCACTGGGGTTCGTCTAGTGGTCACCAGGAGGTGTTGGGGCACTTTCGCCAGGATTAAAACGATCGGAGCTTGAATGTGACCGCTCGTTTTTATCTAGTGCTGAGTTGTAAATTACACGGTGATGTACTTCCCACCATTTCCACAACATGGAAGTTAAGCGCAATAGGTCTGCTATTCTATTAGGGTTTTTAAAGTTGGACGCTGATGTATGTAGTTGGTTCAGCGTCTCATCAGAGGTTTCAAGTGGAGTTTTCTTTTATGTATAGTATGTAAGACTGTGTTTAATGTTGCGTCAGGAAACAGAGATAAATACTGCTTGTACTTTTCAGCTAAGATTGTTTAGGTGATTGAATCAAGGAGGATCAAATTATAACTACATGCAGATGGTCTGATATTGTTAAAATACTAATACATTGCCCGTCAAGATTGACGGGAAATATAAAGTAGTAAATACACATAGTCTACCAATACTTGCCTGTTTATTATATGGTTTGTTTAACGACGTTCAAAGTGTATAGTGGACTCGAATGGTGGGACGAATGAATTTTAAGAAATCTGGAAGGAAACGGTTGTGGCCTTATTTGAGGCACTATCCTAGCATTCGCGTGCAGGAACTGATGAAAATTCTCAGTCAGCATAGTCGGTCTGTAGACCAAGATATGAACCTGGGACTTCCCGAATACGAAGCAGGTTTGCTAATCGTTAAGGCCTCGGCCATTATTCAGTAGTTGTTTTTAATGAAACGTACAGACGAGCAAGTAAACACCTTCTATTTATGTAAAGACCATATATATTCAAAACATTATTTCGAGGTTTACAACTTTCGTGCAGGCGGACCGCTGTGTTACACTGCTGAGTCGGCCTTTCCTTGAGAGAATGTATCGGTGCTTTTCTTTGTGTTGATCGCTGCAGCGGAAAGTAAGGTAGTGTAGTGTATTAACATTTTGAAGAACAAAGCGCGTCTCAATAACATGTAAAAGTTCAGTCCGTACCGCAAAGAAAACATAACACTTCACCATTACAAAGACCAACCGGTTAATGTTATTAAATGTAAGGATCACACGAAACAAATTAATACACTTCGTAGGCAAAAATGCAGAAATATTGATTGTTAAATCAGGTGGTACATACAGTAAAGTTACCACTGAGCTTTACAGGGTTAGTGACGTTTTAAAATTCGTATTAACAGTGGCGAGATCTTGTTCAACCCTGCTTTGTTTTCGCACTGATCTTTATTTGTTAAATTTCTTTTACCTCGATATATTTTTCATTTGTTCTCACTTCACTTTTTTCATAATGGAGCTTCTCAATCGTAATATGTCAGCTGTTTCTTAATATTGTGACTTATTATCTAAAATACCTTTCATTGTCTCGGAAGTCGGTCTCTGTACGTCATCATGGTCAAACCCAGGAAAAACCAAGCGTTCTGTTATGGAAATTTCCACCTAGCATGATCTAGGAAGTGGGTCTTTTGACCCCTATGAAGACCCTATACGTGTCCTTGGTACAGTTCTCATAATGAGTAGGTAGACTGCTTGTGGCCTTCTACAAGGTCGCCATCAAAAGACTGTCTCAACTCTCTTCGTCTGAATATTATTTAAAAATTCATTCTGTACTTCAAAGAAAACAACACACCAGCATTACAAAAATCAGCTGGTTAACGCCTTCAGAGCCTCATACAGAACTTACAAATACATTCTGCAAGCAAAATGCAGAGTTATTGAATGTTAAATTATGGTTACCGCTAGTTTCTGATTAGTAAACGCGATATATGATGTAAATGTATTTTGAGAGTAAATGAACAGTTTTCTGCATAGGCCTGTGATTATTTCATAATTATTCTATGCCCCTAACACTGACCTAACCTCACTGACACTTCTACAGTTTGACCTGAGATAACTATTAGCGTCTCAAGACGGATTGCGGGCCATAGAGTTGTAGGCATGATAATAGACCTAACTATTATGGTTCGAACATGTGATAGTATCTGAGTGGGACTATTACATGAATACAAGTAATGATTCTGTATGTCATCACTGAACGTCGTAAGAAATAACATCATGTTATTTGTTCAGAACGTGCTCAGGGTTGAAGAATGTTGTTTAATGCCCTGATGACGTTCCTAAACACATCTTCAAGGCTAGTACAGCAAAAAATAAATTTAAAAAAATTGTGCATTGTAAATGCAGAACTGGAATGTGGCAGATTTTCAAGTAAAATACAGAGTGACTCGAAATTACGTCTTATAAACAAAGTGAAGAGCGTGTTTAGAAGAAAAGTGACATAAGAAACAGTTCTGATTGTCATGGGTCCACTTTGCTTTTTCACAAGGCAACATATTGTCACAGTAAAAGAAAGATGAGATGGGTTGAATGGGAGAAATGCATACAAAATTTTAGTGTAGAACTTCAAAAGAAAAGACATTATAGGAGAGGTAGGTGTTTTTGGGAAGGATAGTGTTAAAATGTATCTTAAATGTAGTGAAAATTTATCTTATATAGAGTGTAAATGTATGGATTTATTTGTCTCAGGAGAGGGTTTACAGCTATTGGCTTTTGAAATATAAAGCCAGCGAGTTTTCTAAACAAACGAGGCTATATACTTTTAATAAGTATCTTGGAATGTGGAATTGGTTAGTTACCGGAAAATAATAGCATGGAAACCTTGCAAATTCTCAGTTGATCATTACCGATGAATTAGTGTGTTAATAAATACGTGTATTAGAGAATGATTAAGCATTACAGTCTGAGTGAGAAAGGTAAACTAACATAGACAACAGTTAGATGTGTACATAGAATTTATATAATTAACCGCGTAACAAAACTCTTAACGTACGGATCGCATACGAAAGATGTTCAGGGCCGACTGCAAAAGGATAAAAGATTTATTAGGTTCAAGATGGAAAAAAAAAATTGTATGCTTATTTCGATGACGTTGTAGTGTATTTTAAATAAATTGTTACTTGCCAAGTTTGCTGTTGAATCTTAAGAAAACTTGCGCAGTGAAAGTCTTCTAGCATGCCTTTCGTAAATAATTAGACCGCCTTATTAGTGTATTAGAGAAACATTCTAGTAGCGTGCGTTCAGAATAACGTACGTAAGGAATCTTATATGTATTTGAAAACACCGATTTTCTGTTGCAATTAATATCTAAATTCAGTGGTCGTATACCATATTTCCTCGATTTTAAGACACACCGTGGATTTAATAATAGGTTTTCAGGGAAAAATTGCTATATCGAATCTTAGATGTTATCAAATTGTGAAATGCATTCCTATTTCAGACATTTTAAAAGGTGGAAACGTTCGTCATTAAAGTGGAGGAAATACGGTGTTATTAAACGTTAGAAGCCTTGGATTTCCATGGGGACAGACCGTTGGGTGTTATGTTTTTGTCGGTGAAATTAATGTTTGAAATAATGCAATTTATTTCCTTTGAAGCGTTACTAATATTTCGGGTGAATACCTCATTTCTGTCCAATGATGCAATTCTACTTTAACCGCGTTAAGCGGCTTCTATAAATCAGGTCATAAACTGGTCCTGATTAAAAAAAAGCCTAATAGAACGAATGATGTCATTTAAGAAGAAACGATACCATTCAGTATCAAAATATTTTTGCCGTTCAAACAATCCAGTGATGTCATTCTAATGAAATTCAAGTAGATGTTGGTGGGTTTCTTTACAATTTAACATATTTGATGTTACTGCATTTTTCGACTATGAATCAGCTGTAAATTGCAAGCTGTTGTGTGTACGCAGTACATGTGTCGTATTTCTTATGAGAATGTCATTAAGTTTTGTTGTTCCAGGGTCATTGCCAAATCGGATGGCGAGACCATTTTTCTTAGTGTCAAGTAACCTGTTTCTTCAAGTATTATGATCATGTCACGTGACCTTTACTCAAAACAACACCGGCTCAAGTCTGCTGTCCTTTATAAAAACATTCGTCTGTACAGAAAGTCATAAATTATAAATTAATAATTATAAAATCTCCTGGTGTGTAATGCATATTATCTTAAATCTGCAGTGCATTCTGTTGTCATAAATAGCAATAATAAATTATCCTGCAAATAGCATCTTAGTTATAATATGGATATAATATTTGATGAGAACTGTTTAAAGACGTAAAATTACAAATGATAGTGGCTACTTCCAATTCTGTAGGTAAGTCAGGCGGGTCCAGCCCTTCCCCTCCCCAATTAAAATATAATATAGAGAATGTGCCCCTGTGTTAGAAAATTATGTAGCTTAAAACTAAGATATAACAGTCTTTTCTGCAGTGTTTAAAATTGCCAGCTTATGTAATTTGTTGTTTCTCTTGTTTATCATTTAATTCTTCTTTTTTTAAAATGTAGCTGTAATTAATTTACAGCGATAGCAATGTCATATGATTCTTTTTCGTTTATTTCAACCTGAAAATACGTGCTGCCCCCCCCCCCTCCGCACTATTATTTATAAGACTACATCCCTCGTTGTTTCCATGGTGATTGTATCAAAGTTGTATAGGACTTATTTAAGAAAAGTGTTGATGTCTGTATGCAGTAATATATTTGCATATTCTGATACGTCACCGAAAGCATGGCTCAGCTATCAACCCAATGTGGAGCACATTTGGCCGCTAGCAAAGGCGCTAGGGATTGACATGTCTCCATTGTTCATATAGTGTATCAAAGCCATGTAAACGGCACTCTCCCCCCCCCCATCCCACCCCACCCAACTTCCCGCCATAGTTCTTACATATATGGACCCCTCCTTTCATATTATTGCAGTGGAAAAAGCTAAACGCTAGCATATTATATTCGGAAAGGGCAAAGGGGTTTTGGAAGGGGGGTGGTAATACTTGTTGTGCACACCCCAAAAACCGCCTTATGGACATTGCCAAGTCTTCTTTTTCTATTGTGGCATAATAACAGACAGCCCCCACAGCTTAAAGCTGAAGCCGAAATGCCAATTTGTCAGTGAGTCTGAAAAGCCCTAGGACCTACATATGCAGACCGGAGGAGATTATCTGTTCCACACACACCCAGCTGCCCGCCTCTCACTCGCTCACTCGCTCGCTCGCGGGGTAAGAGAATAATGAACTGCCTACGTACCTGGAACAGACTTCATACCATCTTTTCACGAGTACTAAGCGATGGGTGAGTGAAGATGATGCCTCAATAGAGAACAGTCTTTTTAAATGCGTTCAGTGGCGAATGGGCTCAACAGAAAACTTGCATACTCGCCAGGGAATCTGAATTAAGATGGCTGTCTTCAGGGTTGTTGAGCTGTGTAGTCTGGTAGATGTATACGGACGTTTTAGAAGTCCTTGCTGCCTCCATTATCAGGCTGATGATGGAGACAGCAAGGATCTCTGAAACGTCGGTAAACATCTACCAGACTACACGGTGCAAAATCAAGGAAGACAGGAATCTTCATACTCACCGCTGTGAAAACCTCAAATCTTATGTACAATTTCAACCTGTTTGGGTATTATTCCTCATTCAAGATTATATTGCTCCGAGGATGAATCTCGCCCAAGGATAATTGTAACCGGCGTTTTCATGATTTCTCTCTCTCTCTCTCTCTCTCTTCATTGCCGATTCCTTTACTTTGACTAATTATCACCCTAGCATTGACATTGATCTGACAAACTTACCCTTATGACTAAGCAGCACGGCAGATGGGAGTAGAGTTTAGGAGGGGGGGGGGGTAAAACTTTGCGTATTCTATTACCTGACCTTAGATTGACGATAGTGGTCCGCCACATTGTGCTTGGGGAAGGCACCCCGGTAGTTGCATCTGAGGATGGTGGGGCCTCATCCGGTATCGATGTGGTGGAGAAGACAAATATTTTTTTCCTGCCGGGAAACGAATCCCGGTCGCCTAATTACTACTCCGACACTTCATACAAACTGAGTTAGAAGCATTTTTATGTTATTGAGAAAGTGTCGTTAAATAAACCAAGAAACCATTAAGAAGAATAACAGATATCTCCAGGATACATGATTAATTACATGATGAACAACAAATGTTTTCATAATTTATTATTTTAATTATATCATAGAGATTATTAAATTAGTTGTTGAAATAGCTCGCCCTGAATTAGTCAAGTACATTCCCCCACTGCAAGTGGCAGCAGTCAGTATAAAGGGAACCAGAGAGGGTAATAAGCCAAGGGTCAACGCGACAAGAACCCAACAAGTTCCTATCCTTAGACTAGGCCTCGACATAGGTACAAAACCCCCCTCCTGCTTCATCCAGTTCCATTAGCAGGGAAGCCAACATATTGGGTGCAAGACTCCGTAAGAAAGACTTAGATGAAAAGAGCCAGACGAAGAAATGCCTGTCCTTTTTGAAAGCAGTTGGTTCTGCTTTTCGGCTATAATGTTTTCTATAACGTGTCTTTTACCTACCCATTTTTATTTATGTCGTTAGGACTCGAGGTTTATCTCCATCCATACATTTTATAAATGAGTCCTTCAAATTTAACGCCAAAATTTTGAAGTGGGACAAAGTCGCTGAAAAATCATACAAGAGTTGAAGGATATGGCGTTTGAATCGAAGAATGATTTTGATCTCTTTCCCGGTAAAGGGCTTAGGAGAATATTTGGACCCAACGGTGAAACAGTGACAGGAGACTGGAGAAAAATACACAATGAAGATATTTATAATGTTTACTATTTGTTAATTATTATTAAGTTGATCAGTTTACGGAAGATGGGATGTGCCGGACATGTAGCACGCATGGAATTTAATATAGTGAAATAACTGCGTGTAGTCTCAATAAAATCTTCTTGGGCAATGAGAAACCAATTGATCGCTCGAAAAAATTTTATTGAGTTACGTCGCCGCGAAAACTTATAATCTGTTGAATAGGAAGTTTTAGGTCCCATAGGTACAGAAAACATACGTGAAGTTAGGTGGTTTCTGGACAGGATTCGAACTTCGTGCCTCTAGAATGCCGGGTGACTAGTTGCCGCTCGGACTGAAAAATAAATATTTGTCATTTCAGTGAACTGGTTCGCGGCAGCTGTGGACTTCTAGACATGTCTACAAAAACGCCATTATCTCAGCTCTGAATTGCCGTTTCCGAACTTAATAACATGTATAGATCAGAAGTTGTTTTCTTTTGATTTAATTTACTTAGAAACAATATAATTACATTCCAGTTCTATCTGCTTGTTTTGTCATTATTTTTGTATTGTGTTTTCCCTTGAAGACGTGTTTTTGCATATGGATTAGGTGTTTGGGGATAGCAGATGAATTTAGCTGCTCAGATGTGTTTTGAAAATAATGACAGGGGTTTCATTTCATTATAGAAAGAAAAGTGATAATTTCAATTAGGTATTTTAGATAAACCTACTGGAATACTGTTAGGTTTCTGAAAGCACCCTTACTCTATACTATTAATTAATACATAGTTGACATTAAATGCATCAGAAATATTAAAAAATTTCCGTTCAGATTTACTGTGTCATTTTCTATCCAAAAAATTAAATTTCAGAGACTTTCACTTCGTTACGATGCACACTCGTCAAAATATGTGAATGGCTAAATAATAATATTAGTGGACAGAGATAATTTTAAACTACAGAAACAAGTGAAGGAGGTTCGTTAAAAGGATTAAAAGCGTATTCCAAATAATATTTAAGTTATAATTCACGGGATAAAGCCGTGTCAATGTGTGTCTTCGTATATCCCTTGTTCCAATCTTGACCCTGAAATCAGTTATATTGACAAGAGTTTCACGGCTTTTCTCAATTCTTCGAGATAAATTCTGGATATTATCTTAAATGCTTTCTTCTACATGCATACTTTTCAATTTATCGCTCTGAGGTTTGTTAGTATTTGACAGTTCCAATTATTATTGTACCATATGTTCTTCCGAAACGTCGGAAGCTTTACAACTCAGGGTATTCTGTACTGCATGTAGATTATTAACTAAAGTTTAAGTCTGTTTAGTATCGATCTGTTTTGAGAATCAACCGACGCTGTGACAAATTAAGGGCCCTTTTTAATAGCTTTGTGTAAATGTAGCTCAGCCAAGCCAAATACGGTTGCGGTTTCAACAGAACAAAAGCCATCTCTTCCACACCGTTACCTCTTCATTGTACCGAATAAACCTTTTCAAATCTTGAAGCACTTTTATATACTTCTATTTCCCTACCTTCATATTTCATAAAAGTGCTCTTGAATTTTTATCATGTGTACCGCCGATAGAAACCAATGTCACATATAAAACGGCATTCATTTGCCCTGTAATACTTCTGATACTTGTAGAAAGAAACATTTGAATGGCTTATTATGGCTTCATGGGGTTTTTGTTGTGCTGCTACTCAAAAGTGTCGATACCCCTGCTCCTCGATTTTCTGCTTTGTTGCCTTCGAACAATACGTCAGTTATTAACCAATCAGATCGCGTGTTAGTCTTCAAGCTGAATATGGTGTCTGGTAATTTCATATAAAGACATCGTAAGTAATGATTGATTCTAGATATTTTTAGATCGTTTTTCTATTTCACTTTACTGCACCGGTTACTGTAAGACACATGAAACGAATCGACTGCATGTCACAACCGTTTTGAACTCCTGGTAAAGGAATTACCTGTATTTATGCTACCTGAAATGTCATTAGTTTTTACAAGAGATCGCCACAGGATTGTATCTTGAACCAGTTGAATCAAATTCACATCCTCAAACCGTATTACTTTAATATATTTTTAATATTATCCTTCTATTAACGCCTGTCTCTCAGTCCATAAGGTTTTCAAAACTAAATTTTGTATGAATCTCTGTCATTTTTTTTATATCAGCAGAATTTCGCCTTATTTACCAGTACAGTAAACGCCATTTTCCGTCCTCATGTCAATACGGAACAAAATTAAATTTCCTGAGGATTTATAATTTAAACTTCCAACCCCAAATTAATAAGAATAATCCAGAGATGAAGCAAGCGAACTTAGGGTAAATGTAAAAATTCTCCTGTGCATAATTAAGTATCAAGCCGTGAAGACATATTTGCATTCTTATTCTTGACACTAGATGAGTGTGATTGGACAGCTTCACTATATGACAGCTTTACTCCCTCAAAAACAGTCTACAATAAGCATTTGATAAGAAGCTACGTGGACACAGCGCCAATCTGGAACTGGTGGCTGTCACAGACATTATTGTTACAGAAACTTGTAGATTGGAGTAGTAAAACCACTTATAGTCATTAATATTAACCCGTAAGGCCCAAAGTTCTGTAACAGCTTTTCCGTGGCAGTACCAAAAGTAATTTTAAGAAGGGATCACAAAAAACTTTAATCATTTGTTACTAAGGTCGAACATTGAAGTTGTAACAATTTAGACGTAGTGTTTGAAGTGGAATGACACCTACAGTTAAAGGCAACTGTTCTTTGCGATCCCACGGGAATCAAATGCCCATGTACACAGCTAGGTGCAAGCAATGCGGGCGAAACTGCAAGAATGTGTTGAGGACTCTTGAGACAAACATTTGTTACTGTGTTTGTGTTTTGTGTACCTCGCTGCATGAGGTCAGGTTGTTGAGAGGGTCGCTTTATTTTATTTTTTACAATACAAATTCTCATGTACTTCACTTTTTCTCATCTTTTTCACGTCGTGTTCACTCTTTCACGTTCGTAGTTCAGTCCTTATTTTTATGCTGTAAGGACAAAGTGCTGGGGAGGATATTCGGATGTGACGTATACGAAGTGACACCAGAATGTAAAAGAACATAACGAAGAAATTTGTGGTTTATCCTTATAATTTATTAAGTGATGAGATGCCCAAAACAAGAATAAGCATAAAACATTTTAAAAACAGCTAATAATTTATTTTATTTCGGTATAGAATTTTTATCACGAATGGTACCCACCTACAATAATTTCGAATTAGAAATATCTGGTCTCCTAATATAAGTAATTTCCCACCCCTGGTATGTTGATATCCTCATTAAAATTTAATTTCTCTCTACGAGCACGCAAATGTGAATTTAAAGTAACAGCTTAATTATGCTTGCCTCAAGCCTGCTTACCTTTACACCCAGTCCTTGTATGAGACACGTATAATATTTATTATGGAGCATGAAGACCTACCTACGCTCACAAACTGTACATATCTGCCGGATGTTTCGAGATTTACATAAAATAAATATGCGTCTATTTAAAATTAATTTTAAACACATCGCCCCTGAAACGAAGTACCACCCCGTGCAGGCTTATAGGGTACGTGGATGTATAGCTCTACGCCTTCTTCACCTTGGCATTACATTTAGGTGCATAGTTAGTTTCACGCTCCGTCTTCTTTACTCCTTTGAAAATATCTTCGATTTGACGCTAGTTTGTACCATTGACGGTCTGGACGTGATGTCGAAAAAGAAATTTGTAACCCATCTAGGAACTGAAATCCTTTTGTAGCTAGTAGCCCTGCTGTCTGGGTTAGGAGATCAAAATACCGGAATAAAGAGACGTTTTTAAAAACAGTGACACAAATGAACTGCTCGACGGATTTAAATGAAACTCATGTAAGTTCTGTGGAACATAATTAAGTTTTATAGGTCCTTGCTGCCTCCATCGTCAGGGCGATGTGACTCAGCGAGACTGGGGGAGATGAGAAATACATACAAAGTTTTGGTCGCAAAACCTAAAGGGGAAAGACCATTTGGTAGGCGTAACCGTTGATGGGAAAATACTATTAAAATGGATGCTAAGGAGATAGAATGGAATAACTTTGATTGGATTTATCTGGCATGGGATTTGTACTGGTGGCGAGCTCTTGTGAACACCGTAATAAACCTTGGGTTTTCATCATTGCCAGATGAGCGGCTATTGGCTTCCCAGAACAGTCTGCTCACTGGAATTACTTGTCTGGGAGACGGGTATATGAAGGGTAACCGACAGCCTTATGTTTATAACTTTGTTGACTTTTATTTGCAGGTAGAAATTTTACAACGTTCAGAGTCGCCAAAATTTTGCTATAGCCTACGTGGCACAGTCTCATTAGGCCATCCGGCCGGAAAATCTCTTCCTTCTTACCATGGCTAGAAGCTAACCAGAAAATCACAAAGTTTGGACCGTCTGTGACAATAAACAAGAACCCGATGGTATCGGACGTAATCTCAACCACTGGCACGTATCATACGGACGTAACGTCGGAAATATTTTACGTTACAAGATACCGGTCTTCCTGGAGCTGTCGATAATTTAGATGATGATAAAATTATTCTTGCTGTGACACTCATATGTCGTCATTAAAATGACCACTGTCATACTTTGTCCGCAAGCTCGGCATTGAAAATGTAATATGCTCCTTTGAAACGCTCCGTAAAAAATGTGCCTCTACATAAAATACATTGTACACAAATGTCTTCACTATAGACCGCTTCACTTTGCAGACGACATAACGATGTTATGAATATGTGGAGTTACACCTCTGCTTCCTCATGCGTCTTCATGACGGCGTGTAATTGAACACACGGAAAAATTTACTTCATTCCTTGCCGGGATTCAAATTTAGTCTTTGTTCATCATCCTGGGAGTAGTAAATGTTTCTTCAATAACTTTTTCCCCTTCAAGTGGCTTCGCTGTGATGAATTTTCTGCAGACCATCCGTGGAACAAGTATCAGTGGTTGTACCTGGACTTTGTTGCTGTTTCTGGCCACCGCGTTTTAGCGTGCCGACAAAAAGAAACTCGAAAAGCAAGGTCATTAGTTTGACAGAATTGTTCAACAAAGTCGAAAATCCTGCTTCACCAAAATCCTCCCCCTATAAAACACTAGTCTAGCAGAAAATTGCTATTGTACTGAGGGTTTTACAGCCTTCATAGGGATGTGCCTTCTTCCTCCTGTTTGTGAATAGCACCAAACTATAAAACACAGCATAGCAAGACGCCATGTCTTAGAAACTGGCACTGTTATCCCCATATGCTTACACTCTGCTGTGTCTTAATTATTGACGAAACACAGACTTCTTCTTACCACCACGCCCAGAACACCTCTGGAGCTCGTCCTCCGTCTTACATTTGTGGTTTAATTGCCCAGACTATACGGCGTCGAATGATAGGTGTTTAATGTAGAATGGATTGGAAAAGATTTGTAATGAAGTGGTCGTCGCCTAATTTCAGGTACCACCAAGCATTTACATGAAGGTACTGAGAAAAATCACGAGAAACCTGTTAGGATAGTCGGTCTCTGTTCCGAGGTTTGAACGCGGGACTTTCCGAGTGCGTAGTTGTTTTGTAGTTGTTACTGTGACTGGTTCAACCAAGTTTGCGTAGCGCGCAGATTTATTCGTTTTAAGGAGATGATGTTGGGATGGACATGTAGCACGAATTCATGAGACAAGAAGTTTATATATTATTTTAATGGAGAAACTCACTGCTTGAAATATTAAAATAAGTACGATGTAGGGATGGGAAGAAGATGCGACTGGCTGAAGATAATGTCCAATGGCGGCGTTTGTAGAATGTGATATTTTCAATTAGATTAATTTTCTTTAATAATTATATGCTCCATAAACTTATCAGCAAAGTGTCTTAGATGTGATGGAATGCTGTTTGCAGTATAGGAGAAGGAACATGAGATGGAAACTTGCAAAGCGGTTTGACAGCACGGATAATGATTGAATCATTTATACTTTTTAAATAATATACTCATATATATTTATAGTACAGACATAGCTTTCTGCTCTCTTTCAAAAGTATAATAAGGCACATTTTGGCATACTGCAAATATTTTGCCTTCAATGTACAGTGCGTTCACTGATAAAGCTGAACGCAACTGTCACTTCCTGGCTCTGGCAGGAACTGTTATAACATAGGTAAATTATATTTATTGTCTTTATGGACCAATACTTGACTTTTATCGGGTAAACCTTGTATTGCTTGGCGGTGACTCATGTAGTTATAGCCGGGGTCCGAGAAGCGACAGATGCGTTAAACTTTATCAGTGAACGCACACTAAATTCAATGACTGAAAACAATCTTTTAAATTTATCAACCACCTGTATTAAAAATAAATTGTTATTTTGTTCTCATGAAATGTCTCATCAAATTCATGTATAAATCTTAGTTAGAGGTTTTTAATGTGCAGTATGATATAATTACAATATGCGTTATTTTATCTGCACACAATTTATTTTAACAATCTTTTTACTTTACCTCTACGTGTTTTAGTCAAATTGTTCCATTTTCAGGTGTGACACAATCTTAATAAAAGGCTGAATTAAACTGTTTGAAACTTATCATTATCAGACGTTGTTAAGTGATTTAAGTCACCAACAATAACTAATGTCCAAATATCTTAATAATACTAATATACAATTGTAATAAAACTTTAGAACATTAAAAGATTCAAGGCCTGTATGTTTTATGTATGTCAGACGACAATAAGAGAAGATGTGCTGTGCGTAACAAACAAAGTTGAAAGTTTCTGCAGACACCAAGAAATTTCGTGTTTTACAAAACTTACTTTTGATTAACATAAGTACATGAGATTAAGGCATTATTTATGAGTGTTGGAGCCACTTTTCTTCTGAACATTTCTAGGTTTAAATGCATTATTTTTAATTCAAGATATATGTACACAATTCACACAAAAAACAATAATGCATCTACAGGTTAAATAAAGGGCACTAAATTTTACCAATTTCCTATTAGGTTCTCAAAAATGGCCTTCTCCATGTAATTACATTATTTTAGTAATAATTAAGGCTACATATAATTATCGATCATACTGCAGAGAGCAGTACTTGTCATTATTCAATTAAGTTCTTTTTAGATTTAATATAATTTAACAAAAATTATTTCACTCACTTATGAAAGAATTGTACCCAAAATGATTTCTTCACAGCATGTCATACATTACTATTCGTGCTATAATCACAGTTGTGCTTTAAAGCTAATAATATTATTTAATATTCAATGTATAGCAATATAAAAATATAAAACATCCACATATTATTTGGTATTGTCATAGGGTTGCTCAGGATAAAGTCCGGTGGCGGGATTTTGTGAACACGGTGATGAACCTTCGTGTTAAATAAAGAAAGTGGTCTATTATTTGACAAGCCGAGTAACAATAGATTTTTCAAACAATATCCCACATCATTGAGAGAGCACTAGGGTTAACCCCATTTGTTGTAGATTACAAATTATTTTAAGATAATCGAAATTAATGTCAAATGTTGCACCAGACATTTGCGTCTTTGAATACGAAGATGATTTTTTGTTTAAATTATGAAGATGAGTTTGTGTTTTTAATACGAAATTAAGTTTATTTCACCGAGATTCGATGATGTGTTTAAAGTCTTCTGTTCACCCTGCAGTTTCCAACATGGCGATGAAAAATGTCGTTTCGAGAATGAGAATATTCCAGTGGATGTTTCTATGCATGAACTGTCCCCACCCCCATGCAGATAAATACAGTTTAAGAATCCCACAAATTTATCCCCATTTTTGGTCTGTGGCACTCAAATGTCGGTCGTCTTATACATATCACATATTATTCTTTCGATGGGAATATCGCCTATTGTTCTTCGAAAGAAGAGTTCTTCTATTGTGGCTGCCGACACTGTTCTAAGAGTTGGTAGTAACAAAAGAAGTTTGCCAAAGCGTACGGGGTCTCTGGGATGAACGGTGTCGTTGTATTTCTTCAGGGTATATTGTGTATGGTCCTGAAGTGTCGCCACTGTTGCTGGGTTAGCCAAGGTCCTGCGATCAATGCCCGTTGTACTATTTTTGTTGCTGCTAGCAGAACTGCTTCCGCTGTCAACATCTGTTAACAGGAAATTACGTGAAAATTAATGGTTTCCAAAGCATACCGTATAGTTCTGCAGCTTGTAAACTCTCACCGCGGTTACGTCTTTTCTTTTTAAAGTTTTGGACATGATTTATTTCATGTTATGCTTGTAGAAGCCCAAAGAACGAATTTATTGCATTGTGTTTATTCACAGATAAAATTTTGTTATTCTTAAATTGCTATACAAGAAAGTCATTTTTAATTTTAATCGACATGGATTTATTATACTAATTTATTGACTTACATAATGCTTATAATTTGGTTTAATCGAACAGAAAATTATTTCAAAACAACCGCAAAATTCCATAGTGTAGAAGAGTTGAACAGAAAAATGAAATCACTTTTAAATTTCCTGATGAAAAAAAAACTGGACAGTGAAATCACAGACGAAATTTATAGTAAAAATCACCGAGACAGTGAAATCATTGATACATACGCCCAAAAACTGCAAAACAGCCAGTGACATCAAAATTTCCTAACCGCAATAAATGAAACAGTAAAATAACTTGCAGTTGTAACTCACCGGTAGCCCTGAACAGCACAATGGCCCTCAGACAAGCGTACTCGTAGGGATCCACGTTGTGGTCCTTAAACTTGGTAACTGTGCTATGGAACACCTTGATCTCATGCAGGAGTGACGCCTCCTTTGCTGAATCCCTGTCAACGAGGGCTCCACGAAGGCTCATAAGTTGGCCTATGTCCAAAGGCAGCAGATACTGAGCGGCCCCGAGTACGAAAAGTTCTCTCCAACTCTGTTCCAACATCAGCAACTGCACCCAGAAACAGTTAAATCTTACACATGACGTTGAAATTATATGTTTTATGTGTCAGTATGTTTGTTCGCTTATAGCTCGGCGACGGATATACCGATTTGCACAAAACTTTGGCATGTTTATTCTTTGAGACAAGGAAGAGAACGTAGGAGGTCAAAACTCTGGAAAAATGGGTCCTTAGTTCGGTTTCCGGTGAAGGCAGTTTCTGTAGCTCAGAAACTGAGCACGATAGAAAGATGGCACCTGGACCAAAGTTATTTGCTTCAAAGAGGAGATTACAGGAACAAAGGTCACAAATCCGAAAACTGCCCTGGGTTCGAGTCTAGGTGTTGGGCTTAAGGACGTAAACTTTTATATTATATCCAACGTGACGTATCGAATTATCAGGTCTGCTATAAGCTCTAGGACAGTAAATATTGATAGGAAATGCAAATATTTGTCTAATTTACCCCCAGTAACACCTTAGGAATTTTGCCAGTTGTGCTAACTAACGAAACAATGGCGAACATTTTTGAAGAAAAAAAAATCTGGAAATATGAACTTTGTTGCCGGCGATTTCTGGATGCGCGGAGGCTCACCTGGTCCTGGAAGTCGAGAGCAGTAAATGCTGGGACATTCTTTGTCCATTTCACGTTCATGAACAGAAGTCGGGCTGCAGACTCGCACAGGGTCTCCGTGGTATGTGACGGGAAGGGCGATGTTAGAATCGGACCCAGGGGGAACTGAAAGTCGAAACAACCAAACTAAAGGAATCCGTGCAACACCCTTTGTACAATATTATTTCACAAATATGTATTAGTCGACTATTAGGTACACGAAGATTCTGGAAGAGTATTAAAATTCTTGATAATTCTTATGTCAATCAAATATTGTGTTTGCTGGTTCGAATCCCATTTGGATTATGGATATCTGTCCATGTTTCTCTGTAGTATCACCTTCATCTTAAGAGTAGAAGTAGTACTGAAGATGGTTGACTAAGCTTAAACGTGTCATTGAATGAAACAATACAAAAGTGTTGTGATAAGTGTAAATAGTTACGAGGAACACTCTTTGTTAAGGACAGATGTTATTTCTTTGTTACGGAATAAAATCCGTAGTAACAGGATACAGTGTCTCAAAATGTACTGTCCGTGTTTTGTGTCATGCAAGTGAACCTTACAGTAGCTGGGACTAAGCCGTGCGTTTCGCCCACTTCACTAGCTTGAGAGAAGAATCAAAACAAACGCATGTACAATGTAAACCAAAAACATTACCGACATAGGAACTGAGACACCAAACCACAAAGTACTTCCGCTGGGAAATAATTTCTAGTATAGACAGCGTATGCTTCCGTATGTGTTGTCCCTCTAGCCCTTCTGATCATCCGCTAACGGACGCCTAACACACAGATTCGTCCAGACTACTGCGCTCATGGTTTTCATTACACAGCGTTTCCAGTACCCTATGCACCTGATATATCATTGTTAAATGCTAACCTTAGGCACAGCAACCGCAACGGGGCTGCAGAAGAAGGGGTTCGCGTGATACAGAGGATGAGGCAGTTCTGGGTGCGGTGCCTTGGGCAGAGCCAGGTCCAAGACTGCGGGGTGTGAAGGCGGCGGCTGGGGCGGCGGAGACTGTAGCAGCCTGGACACAGACGCAACCCCCAACACCCCCGACAGGTCACCGTGAGGCGGTGAATTCGGTTCTTTGAAGTAAAGGGCCATCTGACGTCGTAGCGTCGAATTCCGTGGTCCTCGTTCGTGTTGAACAGCTGAAGCAGAAAGAGGAATTCTTTGTAAGTAGTGGACTCTTCTCGTTTTAAACATTAATCTGGTCTTGAAAGGTTGAACAATTATCAAGTGCTTTTCTATTCGCTGCTCTGTGTTCAAAACCAGTTTAGGACCTGCTCAGTTTATGGTATTTTGAGTTTTTGCAGAGTAACACCGAGCACACATTGATTAGGGAAGATATTTATGTGTTAAGAATTACAAACATAACGATTAAACGAAATTTTGAGGTTATGTCACAACTTTCAATATGGAAATATGAAGTAGTGAAATTATGAGCAAACTAAACAAAACTGTAAAGTTGTACCTGTGTTCAGTTAAGCACCGTGAAGACGTTTAGGGAAGTTTTCTACATGTTCTTAACCTCGGAACAGGATGAAGTGAATAAATGGATTGCTCTTAGAACCAAGAGACTAAGACCTAGGTTACACATTTGATAGGCTGGGTGAGCCCCAGAACCACTTTGGAAACAACAGCAAATCCCTGGTTTACTGGGAATCGAACTCAGTTCGTCCATCCCGTAGCCTAGTCACTGCACTTACTGATCTATCTCGGCTCATCGTAACAAGTTCAAAAATTGTATTCTTACGGGAATACACACAATTTCCTCGTGCGTTATTTGCAACTTTCATTTATCTCGCTCTATAGTTTCAAATTTTACCAATAGTTGCTCAATTTTATCAGTCAAATCACAATAAAATATTATTATTAAATGTTAAAATATTAAAATATTACAATTAACATTTAAAATATATTAAAATGATGCTCTCTATCGAATACCAATAGATAACAGCACCTCAGTATCTACCTCATGACTTTCCTCATCCGTCATTCTGTTATTACAGAATAGCACAGACTTCTAATCAAATTTCATCCAAATCCGTCTCATGTTTTTTGAGTTGAATCGGCTGTACAGACATGACAGACCATAATATTTTCTCGCTGTGCTGTACGTCGTACAAAGAACACGTAATAAATTGTGTATTAATTTATAAATCCTCGAAGCCTATGTACACAGTGGCAAGCAGGCGTCGCTTACCATCCTTGTTCATGCCTGTCTGGACGCATTTGCGCAGTCGGCAGGCTCTGCATTGGTTGCGATGGGTCTTATCAACCACACAGCTACCCTCCGCCTTGGCTTTACACACGTACTGCCTCTGCCTTCTGATGGATCTCTTGAAGAACCCGGCACAGCTGCAAATCGAAACAATGCCTCTTGACGCACGAGTTTAAAAACTAAAGTGAAACAAAAGAAGAACTGTGAGCGGCTGGTACATACCCGTCGCACGCAAATATGCCGTAATGTTTGCCGGACGAATGGTCTTGGCATACTTTGCATGGGATGTCGTACAGGATGCGACCTGGATCAGAAAAGAAATATTTGTAAGTTTGTGATGTTATTTTGAACTTACTGCAGTCTTGTTATCGAACCGGGATATTTTTTTGAACGACTGAAACGCATCATTGGAGGAAATAAATTTATATGAGCCAAGTATTTAGAATGTAATTACGAATTATGCATTCGTAACAGTATTCTCGTCTTTACAGACAAAAGCAACTTAATTCTTGTACTTGCCTTAAGATCATCTTTCTATATTATTTTTTTTCACAATTTTTCTTTTAACATGCAATTGTGTATATGATGTAGGGATTAACTTTGCAATTAAGAAATAAATGGGGCGATTTTTATAATATAAATTTCGAATTAAAAGTTTCGAGTGAAACAGAAGATTGTTTTAAACTGTTACGAACCAATCTGTCGAAAATTGTGTATTGAGTCTACGAGCCATTTAAAGAGACTTTATTCAGTAGATTTTTAAACTACTACTACTATTATTATATTTCTTGCATTCAGTTTTCCTCTTCCGGTGTTTTGTGCCCTCGTCTGAGGGCTGCATTAAAGGGCTGGTATATCTGAATGTGCTTTTCCTGCGCAGAAGGTGGGGAGGTTATTGGGGAGTATCAAGCCCCCGGAAGTGACAGGTTGCTGGATATTATCTGCTTCCTATGTGATGAAGTGTCACATGCACGGTGATACAGGAAGGATCACCAAATGTTACCGCAAAAGATGAGGCTGTAATTTGTTATATTTATGATCCATCACCTGTCTGATTTCTGATTTCAGTGATGGAATTATATTAATACTGATTATGACAATTAAAATATAAACTTTTTATATTAAATTAAATTGATCTATTAAACATGCTAACAGACGAAAAGACATACATCATCTCACTGTGTATTTGTTTTATGCGTTTTGTGAAAATAAGACGCGTTAAGAATGCCGATTTTACATTCAAATGCAGCAGGCCATAAAATAGGCTTCACGATCCTACGTGTCGTCGCGTATAACGAAAACTTGTAAATCGGTAAATATAACCAATCGCCATTTTGATATTAAACTGACGAAAGAGTTTTATTTGATGCTTAACTTATTGTCCGGATCATATTTCCTGAAAAGCCCGGAGAAGATTAATTGGAGGTATTAAATAGACTTTGAATTGCATGATTTGAGGTTTTTACAGCGGTGAGTATGAAGATTTCTGTCTTCTGGGTTGTTGAACCGTGATGACGGAGGCAGTATGACCTCTGAAACGTTGGTAAACAACTACCAGTCTACACAGCGCAACAACCCAGAAGACAGAAATATTCAGACTTTGAATTCTTGCCGCGGACAGGATATTGATGCTTTTGGTAATAATTAAGTAAAACCGCGGATAGCGAAAACATGTGTTAGGATAATACCCTGTATTCTCCAATCGGGATAAATAATAGTTACATAAATTTTAAAATCGCCTAGGGTGGACGTTATTCTACTGACGTCGGTCTGGAAACAATGAGATACAAGGTGTGCCCGCTGACACTGGGGGTCCCATGTACCACACAATGCCCAACATTCTCATGGTGACACAACATATGGATGTTGCCAGATGACGCCTTTAGATTCAGCTCCTTTCGTGATGCACAAGTAGATTCCCACGCGATTCCCCATACAGCACCACACATCTGTCGGAATTTAGATACGTGCCATATGCAGGAATAAACAAGGGTTACTAAAAAACATGTATTTGGAGGGTCATCATCACTTCCAGAACCACTTGCGTTTACAATAAATCCCGCTCCGTAAATGTAATTTCTAATCATGACGATCCACTATAATCCTTATTTTACATAAATTAATTTTATTATCATCCGGTAATTCATTAAAGCTGGTTTGCAGGTTGCATGCAAACTCTGTAGTGATCTTCATAATTCTTTTACCCCCACAGGCTACTATGTTGCAATGAAGTTTGAAAGCAATATGTTCTGAAAAAATCGGTTATAGCGCTAATGATGGAGAATGTTAGCGCCTTTGAAACGTCGGTCAATTCCTACCAGACAACACGTCGTAACAGATGATAGTCACCGTGAGAACATAATGTCCCGCCAACTTGCTGCTGGCGAAGGAACGGTGAGTACTGTATGAATTTTTCGAAACCTGTTCATCTCTCTATTAAATATTTATTTACGACATAAAATATGCCTATATTGTTCTTGTTATTATGCGCACTTTTTATCTAAAACATTTTTCGGTATGATCAATACTTAAATTCCACCGTATCTCTACAGTTTTATTGGTATGTTACTTTTGTATCATATTAAAAAGCTGGCTTTTGGATTGTTTCCGTTCTGAACTTCTACCAATGCGACAGTTAACCCTCTTAAGCCTGAAAACAGAGACAGTTGGGCAGAATATTAGGAGAAAAGAAGAAATTATGGGGAAGAAGTGAGAGACAATTTATTTGGGGGGGGGAGATCATCTTACTGTCGCATTGTTAGAAGTTTTCCAGGCAATGCCCGCTCGTCCTGAAAACGATAGAATCATAATGAATACGTTAGGGTGGTAAGTACTGAGAGGTAACAGAGACTGCAGAATTTTGATTTTTCATTAATAAATGTTGAAACGATAATTTTGAAAATTTGATAATTTAGTGTTATGTTATCGATGTATAGGTTTACGTGCTTTGAATAAGATAGCTGAGAACATGGAAGCGCCGATTAGCCCTTTGAAATCGGAGACCGTCTAAATAATATTTAAGAATTCAGTCCGTACCGCGAAGAAAACACCACACTTCACCATTACAAAGATCAACTGGTTAATGCTGTTTAAGGAAATAATAGCTATTTATTCCGACAATCATATAACAAACTCATAAATACAAAATACAGATTTACTGTTTACTAATCCAGATGTTTCTTATGATTACCAGTGAAATGAAAAAAATAATCAGCTGATTAATTAATTAGAATTTGAGGCTCTCATAGTGGTGAGTTCTAAGATGGCTGGTTTGTAGCGGTAGAACCCAGAAGACAGAATCATAGCTGGTTAACAAATTAAGTGCTTAACGAGCCGGTTAGTTTCTTAGGTGCCTAGTTATAGTATAGCTCAGAGGACATCTTTCCCCTGTGTGAAAACCTTTTGTTGACCTAGAAATCTTTTGAGCCGCCGACACGGTTTACGGTCAAAATACGAAGTTTAATTATTGGCTTTCTACACCCGAGACTGTTGACGGGTAGACAACACAACATAACGCCAGCTACTGCGGACAGAAGCTGTAAAGTAATCCAGACATCGACTTCCTCAGACTGGCAGCGGTAAACTTTTCAGTGCGAAATGGAAAGGTCGCCTTCATTCTCCCTTGCCCACGAACAAGGTACTTAAGAATCGCAGTAGGTACAATAATGGTACGAGGTCACTTTACCCCAGTGGTCTAAACTCCCTCAGTGCTGGGTTTGAACCCAGAATCAATGAATCAGCTGACACTAACTTAACCAATTTAAGCCGAAGCTCGTCTAAATAGTATTTTAGAATTCAATCCATACCTCAAAGAAAACATCAACTGGTTTTAAAGGAAATACTCGCTGTACGTAACTAAACCCATTTATACAAAATTCATATTTATTAATTGCTAAATTAGATCAGGCAGTACATGTAGAATTTACTGGGTTTTACACGATTAATCTGGAGAACACGAAATGCTTTCTTAACAGAAGGAATCAGTCAGTAAAGAAATATGATGATGGAGATTTATTTTTGGTAGGGACAGATTTTTTGTCAAATGGTTGCAGCGATCATCTGATATAATAAGCTTAGAGCACCGAATTTAATAACTATAAACCACGACAGGTAGTTCATCCACAGCTCTCGTCATATTTTAAAACCCCACAAATAACAGTAACTGATAGGCCTAATTGTATGGGCAGTTACTCAGCTTTGGCCCCTCAACACTTCACGCCTGGTTGGTTACGTAACTGCCTGATTCTGCCACCCGGTGTGCACTCTTGTCACGGGACGTGCTTCCGGTGTCTCCACTTCTATGGAAACATTTCCGTTTCTGCACGTGGATCCCGGTTCGATGCGGTAATTGCATTATCTGCCGAATATGGTGGCTTGCTTGGAGCTCAGACAGTTGTCCACGTCTTTCTGTGTTTTCGTGCTGTTCTGTTATGATTCTTACCACTCGCACTAAAGGGACCTTAGCAGTACCGCTTTCAGACCTTCAGCATGAATTGTGTCGGGTTACGGCAAAATTCCTTTGTACAAATAAATAGTGAAGGCATCTCTTAGTGTTCATTTCTGCTACATTTGCATCCCAACGCCTTCAGATTATATTTAGTACTTCTTAGCTGCGCACTCTAAGTTACTAGGGGAATATGATTTTGATGAAGTCCAAATTTGACTTCTGTAACGTGAACATGACCAATGAGCTATGAAACATTGCAAAGAACATTTTCACTCTTTGTCTATTTAATACATGAAAGATAATTTGTAAGCTGTCTAGTCCTTTTCATGTGCATGTCGTTTTAATATATCTTTATGATACATAGTGCATGAGTTCTCAGCAGTTGGCCTTTTTATTATGCTAACCTCTTAGGAGGTGGCTCAAGGAGGTATATGAATCATACGTGGGTTGTAACATGCGTGCTTTATTGCGATAGTCTTGAGATAATGTCTAAACACGAAGAGCCTTATAGAGGTTGTGTTAAGTGTTTAAGGTGAGACAACTTATATGCGTCATATATATACGTCTTTATAAATGGCTACCAAACGGTGTCCGGGATCAGAAAATAATTTCGTGTTAACTAATTACTGTTGGTAACCGGTACATGGGAACCATTTGGGCCAGCAAATGAAAGAAATGTGTGGAGTATAGAAGTACCAAGAGCTAAGATGTATGTATCAAGATCTGGGCTTAATAACAACAGTGTTAAAGTCAAGATTATGATGGCTGTTCAACGTATATAGAAAATGGCACTGGAAGGAAACCTCGGACGAAGGAGGATAGATGTCGAATAGTTTGTAAATAACATTCATAACAAGCATTATATTAAAGTTTCTAGAAGATATTTTTAAAACGTTCATATATCGATTTTAATGTGCCCGAATATAATGTATAGTAACTTGTTCGTGACGTATATGCTTTACATAATGGCCGCCGACATAGGAAACAAATTTCGGCTAAAATTATAATTCATTGTTTTTCTTCCATATGTGACTCCATGGAGCACAGTCCTCCTAGAGAAAAATAAAATTTACTCAGCTGTCAAGAAATTCCCCGACATTCATGAAACCTTCTTTACAAAATTCTGATTCTGTACCCAGTCCTAAGCCAACTGAATCCACTCTATATCCATTTCAACTCATGTATTATTCTGTTATTTAAGCGTGTATTCGAAATGGTCTGTTTCATTAATTTCAACTACACGGATACACCTTTTTCTCCATGGAAATTGTACTGCTAAGCCACGCCGACGTACACAATTTATGATCTGTTTAGAGTTACGTCTTGTACGAAGTTAAAAGAGTTTTATGTAGTGAAAACTTGCACTTACACAACTACTTGACACAACAATCAACGTTTAAATGTTCAAAATTTTACTGAAAAGTGGTGACACCGGAGGGATTATATCTTGCGAATGCATACTGCATTCCTCAGTGTATGACGGCTGCCAAAGAATGATGTGGCTTCATGAAGAACGCGAAAACCAAGAGCTCCGGGACTGAACTAAAATGAAATTAACTCTACCGCAATAATTTTTCCTAGTTATGCAAACCCGCTAACGACGTATGCTGTAATCATTTATAACATTACATCATCTGTCCTGTTAGAGTACTCGAATGTTCGATAAACAGCTTCTTAGAAACATTTTCAACAGCAAGATTCTCTACCAGGTATGCCACAAGAAATCTTGTTTTTAACTTTCTTTGCCTTTCTCTCTTGTGTATTGTATGAAGATCCAACATTCTGGTTACAGCTTAAGACTGTTGCTTCTAAATTCGGGCTCGGAAGGCAGATTTTTAAGTCAGAAGGGTCCTGAGGACAAAAGGGACACATTTACTGTCTGTATCAGTGTTTTTAAAACGCCGTACCGTTATGTTCGTCTAAGAGTGGCCAACCATTTTGAATTTAAAAGTTTACACATTTGACAGTAACTTACCTTAGGTTTTCGCGGCTGGAGTTCAATGTGCCACTTCACTACAGATTTGTTGGAAGTTAAAGTGGGTGGTACATATAGTAACTAATGTGCTTGAAATGTTCACTATTATTTTATCTAAAATGTGCGCAGTTTTAGACCACTCACATTACAGAAGCCGTTAACTCTGCTCGCGTCTGAGACAGGGTTGTCCGCGTTATATATATATATATATAATCTCATCAGTTGATATAGGTTTATAAAATGCACGAACTGGTAGAAATTGGCCGACGCCTAGATGATGGAGGCATTCCGCTCCTCTGAAACGTCGCTCAGTTTCTACCAAACTATACATTTAAAAAGACAGTCGTCCTCATACTTATTAACGTGAGAATCAGAAATCTCATACAGTAGGTATATTTTGTTAACAAAAATAGGTCCCTCATCATCTATTTTTCTTTATAATATTATTTTGTAAGATAATATTATTTTGTAAGATAAAAAGTGTTGAATTATACGTCGTAAGTGGCAATGTATTGGGACATTCAATCTTCAAATCTTCCTTTAAACGGGAGCATCATTATACATAGTCTATGAATATTTTCCCATTTGGAAACTGACGTTTAATTACATTACATTTTATACCGAAACAAAACATTAAAACATCGTGCAAGTCTTTTCTTTATATTTTCACTTAAATCGTATTTCAGATATTATGAATTACGAAATTGACAGTTTAAAACATTTATCAATACTTTTCTAAAAAACAAAACAAAAACATAATCACTCATCACACATGATATACGGTCAGAGAACAGATGGTGTCAGCTAAACAATAGAAGCAGATGATACTCAACAGATTGGCATAGATCTTCCCATCACCGCATTCTCACGCATTACCATAGTGCACCGCGTGCTGCATATGGCGTCGAAATTCTTTATTGTAACATCCTAAAAATTAACGTGAGAAAATCCGCAACGTATGATACATTATAAAAATAAACAAAGGTGTAAAGATGAACAGACATGCATTATCCACACAAAAAGGCCCTGCTCTCACAATATAATACGCTAGTCATATTTAACAGAAATTCTTATGAATTCGGAACATCAACGTCGAAAGTAGAAGCGATTTTCGATTGATTCTGAGACAGTAGAACGTACGCAGAATAGAAAACTCTCGTGATAAAAAGAACATTTTGTGCTGAATGATCTTAAGTAGTTGACACGTTGTGGGCGAACAAAGAAAGAATCGAAAATAGCTCATTGCTTCGACGTCCAAATCAAGGAATTAAAATATTTTTATAAAAGACGTGTTTTTGTCTCAAAACACACGATGACGAATATTAAGATGTCCGTCTTGTGGGATGTTGTGCTGTGTAATTCGGCTGTCCTTAATCACTCAACAAATATGAATGGAATTTGTTTTAAAGGGTCTGAACTTCTGTTAAAGTCAGCAGCGATATACCCCCTACATTACACAAAGTTTAAATATAATTTATTAATTTTCCTTAAAGATGGTTCACTGTACATAAAATGGTACATATGACGTAAAAGTCTTATTAATGTTTTAAACTTTAATTGAAACATTTTATTTCTCACGTTTAATGAAGCAGAAGTTAAAAATATTTGACTGCATTTGCTACTTTGAGTGACCTACGCGAACTTTATAACTTAAAATGCTCGTCAGTGAAATAAGTTATGGATATGCCAGATGAATACAAGTTATAAATTAATCTTGTTACAAATAAGTTAATTATTCCAGAATTGTTATTTTAACATTTGATTTTTAAGTGGAATTGGCAGATTCCATTATGGAAAAACTACAAATCATTATTTTATAATACTTCAGTCACAAAATATAAGCGCAGCGACACGGGTCATATAGTTGTTAGTAATATTTACTTATTTATTGTTTATTTAACGACGTTGTCAGTGGTTCAGACTAAAATGCGTCGAATGGTCAATTGATAATGAATTGGCGAGGATATGGAATAAAGTCGCCTCCTGATTGAGGTAATGTCCCGTCATTTGACTGCAGAGGAACCTTATAAAGATAACTCAGTCACGTAGTCTTACATATATTTGAAGCAGGGATCTCCCGCATACGAAACCCTAATAATAACAGCTCGGAAGCTCTTTGGAAATAGTAACATTGAATGGGTTAATGTTATAAACTATTATTGATGACGGGCGAATCAACTTTGGTATGAAGCTATATAAACTACGCGAATCAGCAACTCATTTTAATTTTATGGTCCTCAAATTAATATTTCTTTTAAATTTTATACATAGGTGATGTTTTGTCTAAGACGCGACAGATCTCAGACAGTAGCTGACACTACGGCCAGTGCCGTATTCTGATTATTTGAACAATGAAAAAGAAGTTTCAAGTAGTTTAATTTGGTCTGGGAGTAGTCTTTTATATTTTATCCCTGTCTTAAATCATATTGTTATTCGTGAAGCTGTTTGTTCCTTCATGTGTGTCTAATTTAAGTATTTCTGAGAGGAAAATTAAAAGCGTTGTTCTATTAAAAACATATCGAACTGATGGCTAGTGCACTTTCGGTTTGTACAGCGATCTTTATAAAGCCGGCAAGATGGCGGCTCTGAAAGCTATTACTTTTATATAAAACACGGGAAAGTCCTGTTTTTAATGTTGTCTGAGCGTCATTTGCTTTGTATAGGTATCATTAGTCGATAATAATTTTCTGTTAAAATTGTTTTAATCAGCAAACATTTTATTATGATTAGGTTAGTTTACAAGATAATTTACTGGTTATACTCAGCACAGTGGAGGGGTTACTGATTCAGTGCCATATCCTTTCAAATAACGCGAAAGTATGATTTCTTTCCCGATTAAATTAGTTTTATAAAATAATTCGCAAAGAAGATTTTTTTAGAATAAATTATTTATAATTGAATGCAACGGTCATCTGACATGATGATATTAAAATATTATTATTGATAATAATTTAATAGGTACCTACATGTTTTCTTTGACATGTGTTCACGAATAATGAAGAAATGCACATATAATTTAACGACCAACTTTTAGGACAATTTTCATTCAAATTAATTGAAGGCTAAGCCATAATTTAAACTTGCGTATAGGACAAGTCTAGTGGGGAATAGTATTACAATATAATTTTATTTTTATAATAGACCTTATGTTTTATTATTGTTGTTTACTAGTTACTTGTAAGGGGTGGTCATCAGAAATGTTTTATAAATAATATAAAAGAACGTTAGAAAGTTCCAAATTTAAGAGATTATTGATCGATAATTATTATGAAAGATTTATTATTTTGAAACATTTGTATCAAAGTATACTTTAAATGCAAGTGCGATTACAGTCATCAACCCAAGATTATACCACTACAGATTTTTGCTGTGCAGAGGTTACTCACAACTTTGTTCGTCACCAGATGTTTCAAAACTTACTCGATGTTCCAGAAGCGACTTTTGATAACCGAGGATCGATATGGTGTTGTTGCTGCATCTTGTACAAGTTACACTCGGACGAGCCACAGTTTCCTGGTCTCCTCACACACAAAACTCTCAGTTACGGACTTTTGGTAGCTTTCGGCAGACTTTCAGGCTTTGCTAACGGCAGCCACCTTTAGTCAGGGGTACATCCCCTCCTAATTCCTATAGAACGAACCTATGCCATGATTTAGAGTTCTGCCATTGGTTGTTTTATACCCCAAAGGGACCGCCCTAACGCTGAAGTCCCGTGTCTTCTACCCTCTGGTGCAGTCAATGACGACGGATCTGTGACCCTAAGCCACCCCTCTTTTGCTGGGAATCAAACCACTTGTTTCTCCCCTGAGGATGCCTGTTGTGGCAGACGGGCTGTATTCTTCTCCGCAGAGAGGGGTCTATCCATTCGTTTTGAATCTTCCATCCTCCTTTTCAAGTATCATATCATCACATTTCTTTTAGTGACTGTTTTACTCATCTGTCACTGAGATCATTTCTCGATTGTTTTTAAGTAAGGTTCGTTTTCACTGTTAAAATTGTCTGATTCAAAACCGACAGTACTGAATCTGTAAGAATTAGATCGAAGTATCAAGATTCTGTAAGCGAAAGTCAGTGACTTGTGCTGCGCTATTGACAGATGACAGCTTTGAACGTAACAGATGTTGTCTCTCGTCACATTTCTGTAACTCTGACAGTCAAAATGAAAATTTTCTTCTAACTTGTTCACCACACATGTTTTCTTTACAACATTTTCTACACAATCAGGTGTTATTTACCGTCGTATTTTCAAATCTAAGATAATAATTAAAATGCCACTGTGTTTACTGTCAAACCGTATGCTGTAATTGTCTGGCTTTGGAGTGAGTCTCAGTTATATTATGACCAGTTTCTCTAGTGGATGTCCTAAAGCCGTTGTACACCTCAGGTGGGTTTACAGACTTTTTTTTATTGAGATTTACAATATTTGAAAAGGCAGCGTACATAGGCAGGCTACAATTGCCGATTAATTTCGACGAAACTCCCCACTTCTGATAAAAATGAAGTACAGTGTTAGTGTTCTGTCTGAGGACAGGTCCATATGAACAGGATCCTTCCATCCTTCTCTCTTCTCGGACTGGGACCTGTTCATATACGTTCTTGGCAGATGATCCAGAAGTGGTTTGCCATTGCCTTCTTCTGTGTGTGAATGGAGTAATTGTTGAGATGTCACGGAGAAACCTGGGAAGCCCCCGGAGAAAAAATCCGTGTTGCCTAGACCACGGCCTTGCCCGACACAAGTTATAAATTCGGGCACCGCCGGGAATCGAACCTGAGACCCCAGGATTACAAGGCCAGCGTTCTAACCGCTAGACCACCGTGGTTATGAAAAGCACGATAGACACATGAAATTCACACTCCTCGTCCGACCCATCGCTGAGGAAATGTTTAGTTTAGGTAATCCCGCACGAATGTGGCAAAATTTGGAGGAGCTCCATCTAATGAAATTCTCCGGTATTTGGGGCATAACATATCCAGGAAGTTCTTTCCCGTCACAGTTTGTTCAGCAAAAAAGAAGGGGTCAATAACTCTCTCTCGTCCAATTACGCACCACACATTAACTTTTGGACTATCACGTTGATGTTCCATAATGACATATGGAGGTTCATTACCCCATATTAAAACATTATGCCGATGGACTCGTCTCGAAACATGAAACGTAGCCTCATCACTGAACATAAACTTGTCTAAAAACTCCCCATCATGATCTAACCTATCAAGAATGTCTGTAGCAAATTCGAATGGTTTAATTTTGTCCTGTGGATAAATTTTACGTAACACCTGAATTTTATAACCAGTAAAGCGTAGTCGTTTCGTTAAAATGTTGTGAACGCCTAACTCTACAGAACACTTCAGCACTGATTTCTTCGGGCTACGCAGATAACTTGCTCTCACAGTTTCAATGGTATCGTCAGACACTGATGGTCGTCCTGGACGTGACTGCGTCAGTAGGCTGTCCGTTTCTCTGAGTTGTCTGTCCCAACGGAAAATGTTATTTTCGTGTGGTGGTTCTTCATTAAACACACGACGGTATTCACGCCTAACAAGTGTAACTGACTCAAACTTAGCAAGCCACAAAACATATTTAACCTTCCTCTGCACCATAATCATGGCGACTAACAAGAACCTATTTACGTATCGAAAAATTGGGGAATTTCTCTTTATTTTGACGTTTGTTTCATGTCTTATTCGTGCTTTGCTCCAAACCTATGACTGTTTGTTACTCCACCATTATTTTACGGACACACTGTACGTATGAAGGTCTAAAGATGGCTCTTATTGTTCATTGACTAATCAGTCAGTCAATAAATATTTTAACGACGGATTCTTTTTCAGGTCCATTTTTGTTAATTATTTTATTATTTATTTCTCTTTTATTTTCTGACCGTTCTTTATTCTTTCTTTATTGATTAATTTATTTTTTTATTTATCTACTCAGTTAATTAAGATTACAATAGAAATACTACCGCCAGACCCCCACCATATGTTTCACCAAAGCCTATTTTGAATTTCTTACTTCCAAATTTGCCACCGTCAGAAATTTATTGAAATTTTTCCGCATCGCACAAACCGTGCACTCGTACGATCAAGTGTAAAAAAATTTGACTACGATATTGCGAATATAAAATAGATAGGTCGAATACAATCTTTCGATATTATCTGAGAACTTGAAAGCGTCGTTAAATAAACCAAAAAAATACATAGATAAATATCGATTTCATGACGTAGAAATACATTATAACTGTGTTGTTTTTATACAATTAAACTCTCTGTATTATCGGACCTTGAAATTATGGGAAGACAAACGGAATTTAATACGGGCGCACTCTTCATTCGTCTTCTTTGTTCAGACGAGACTATTGAACAGTTTGTATATCAGCCTGCAAGGATAATGCGGGCGGATGAAGGTTAGAAGACACGTCAAAAAGGGACGGTGAGGAATACAAAAGGAAATCAGCGTACCTTGATAAAATTTGCCTCTTTCCCATCATCACACTGCGTTTACGACTAATTGCCTTTCTGTATAGAGGAATTGCGCACAGCGTTCTTATTTCTTTGTGAGTGGACCCATCTTTTTGTGCTTACTGAACAGAGCCACCTGGACTACCATTTATACTCGCATTAGATTGCTCTACTGAACTCCAATGCCTACATTTATGCGCTGTTAGGGTGGCAGGACTGTTGACTTGTTTTCTGACTCGCGGTCGTTTGGAATATTCCCATGTTGCCGTCGTGGAAGTAGAAATAAAAGGCCACAGATTTTAAAACATCGAAATTTTCATTGTAAAAATAATAAATTATAATCATAAATAATTATGATTCATTTGTTTTTAAGTAGTAGTGTAGAGCAGGGTCTTTCTTAAAATATTATCTTACGACAACCCAATATTTATATTATTTTTTATAGGTCTTAAATTTTCTTCAGTATGTTCACAAAACCGCCAGCTTCTTTAAATAAATCAGAAACCAAATCTTCCGGAGATCTGAACCTGCAACCTCCCGAATACGAAGCAGGAATAATAAAAAAAAAAAATCCACAGCCACGTTCGGTAGCACAAATGATAAAAGAAAATAATATTTTGTTAGCTTCAGACTTTACTCTGTGACTTGCTATTCAGAACGCAGGCCCGGTTCTTGGGGAAGACTTCTCATGATAGGACAGCAAATTACCTACCGAAATCTGATCTACGTTCTTGAACAGTGCACAGGGGTGGGGTAGTACGTTCAAGCGTCATCCAATGAAAGGAGTTTCTTCCTCCCAAACCGCCCTCTCTGTCCTTCCATCTGTAGCTCCCCAGTTCCCGTCAAAAGGGCAACGAAACGATTGTAGGAGTCATTTGATCCACAGCGACTCCACCTTCTTTTACTCAGGGTTTGTAAGAATTGCGCAAAAAGGGCACAGACGCCCATGGGAACAGGAACACGTGCATCCTGTTAACCTGTTTTCATGCTTCTCTCTTCATAGCCGGAAGGTACACGCTGCCAACTCCAGTAACAAAATTTCAGTGTTCTTGGATAATCTCATGGCGTCAGTTGGTCATCTAGGGGTGAGGGAGTGTAGTTTGGAAAAATCAATTATTCCATGTTGCGAAGCTATTTTTTAGACCTTTAAAACAAAATGGTAATTATATGTACCATCTGCTTTAACATTCAGTAACTCTGAAATTTGTATTTATGAGTTTCGTATGATTCTTGTAACAAACAGCCATCATCTCCTCAAACAGCATTAATCAGGCACATCACGCCCTATTTATTTAAGCAAAGGGCCTGTCCTGTAGAGACTAACGACTTTATAATTCCCAATTATTATTCCCTATTTCTGCTGATTACACCATTCCAAAACTGAGCTCATTGTATCTGTCATTGCCAATCGCATAACATTCTAGGCTATATTTTTTACGATGGTGTTTTATTACGCCCTCTCCGAAATATCGTATGGGATGACCACCCTATGTCATCGAGAGATATGATATTAATCACGAAACATGATGAAGACAGTTGATAAACATAAAGTAGGGCATGTGCCTAATGACTTGAGAATATGAAAATTATGAAACGCGCTAAATAGTGGGAGATACATGTGCACTGTGATGGCGAGTCATGGATCCCGCTGCAATATAGGTCCATAGTTCTTGTCAGATTGTGTAGCCTTCACTCATGACGAAGAAATGCAAATTATGGAACAGGCTAAAAATTCGTAGGTGAGCCTACACGTATGCTATGATGATTAGTCACGTGTGCTGTAATGGAAAGTCACCTCCCACTACAAAACATGCGTAAAACTTAATTATAATTTGAAAATAATGAAACACACTAAAAAAAACAAGTTATATGTCCAAAGTGTTATTACCGTATATTACTGTAATGACCGAATATATGCAACTTATGAAACACGCTGAGAGAGCCAACATGTCTGGCGAGTTGTCTCTGGTGAGGGTGGGAAATTTTATTTCAGTGATTGATTCGATGACCTTCTCTCAACGTTTTCAAGTTACCATGCATTGCATACGTCACATCGGACGGTTCAAGATGTCTCCCTGGTGGTTGTTGTTATGTGCGTCTTCTTCCAGTGTTTTCTATTAGTGATAGAAATTGCAGCCACATCGAGCTGAGTGTTAGATATTGTGTTAGTGTATAGTGTGTTAATACACGTGTAATTGATTTGTTGTAATTCGATACACAGTTTCGGAGGTCGTATAAGTTACAACTGTGGGTGAAAATGGTGCGGCACGAAACTTCTAGACCGTTGGATGAGTAATGCTAGGTGTACACTAGTTGGCCTGTTTGTCATACGTAAGTACATTTCAAGGCAGTTCATTTCCGTAATTTTACATTCTGATAAAACGTGTCACATGAAATATGTTGAATTAATAGAAACCAAATTACTTTTTAAGATTAAGCCATATATCTTATAACAATTATTAGGTTCCCACGCAAGTGGATTAAATGAAGACATTCATGTATGACCGTATTCTCTCCGCCCTGGATTCCTTGGTTCGTTGCAGACTAGACGTTTCGCTTTTGTAATTAACATTATCAAAAACAACTTAAATATTTCAACTTAGAATTTTATTAGTATTTTTTGTTATCAAAGCGTAACAGGTAAAGAGACTTGTTGCGTGTGTTTTTTATTTATAATATTTTTACACAAAATGTAAACCCAAGCTCGTACTCTGTCGCGTTAGGTACACCTATATGAACCACCATACCACAAAATAAAATGTTTATAGCTGCCATTCAGAAATAATATTGTCTTATTGAAGAGAACTATTTAATTAATTATAATAAAATTCCAAATCATTATTTCCATAGTCACAAATTTTATTTTGGAGATATTGAAATCTTTAAACCTGATGAATTATGAGGTTGTTAATATTTTTTAACCAGAGAGGTTCATTTCCCTTACTAACCATAGATTTAGTTTAGATGCTCAGATAACCATTCCACACGAAAGCAATTTTTAAAAAAGATAAAGAACAAACAAACCAAAAAATTTAAATACAAAGCAGACATTTTATTTTATATACAGAAAATTAAATTGTGTCAATTTATTAACATGTTACAGTTATTTTATTTAATAAATTATTTCTACTTCTTATGCCCTTACGCGTTCTAAGACCAATTACAAAAGTGATCCAGAATTGTAAAATTTTCAGGCAAACGATAGTTGAAGGCATATTTTTAAATGCCTGTAGTCCTGTTGTTATTATATAACACAAATTATTTCAGTTCTCAGTTTAAAATACGTTCAGTCTTATGATTATATATTTTTGAAGCATCTCGAAACCCATTCCTAGCATAGGATTGTTTATGTTGATCCGTTTGACTTTGAAAGCGAAGGATTTCTACACAAACCTAGTGAATGTTGTGTGTACTCCAGTGGATGTGGCAGAGTTTGGTCGTCAAGGTAAGTCTCCATACGACCAATCACGACTCGACAGTAGGAGCAACACACGTGAGTAAAACTAAATACTACAAACATTACAAACTTTTTTATTTGACTAAAGTTATTGTTGAATTATTCAAGATTTAGAGAGTCGACAATAATTGAACCACTAATAATTTTGGAATAATTCTTTTCATTTAACGTTACAACACGCGTGAGCAAGTTTTAGGTACGACATCAGTTAGCTTTATATAACGAAATGTTGGTATAATTTTTTTTATCCTTTAAGTACATCGCTTAGTTACGTTGCAGTGTCATTGGAAGGAACAAGTTACGTGGCGTACGAATTACTTTACTTTGAGTTACTTCTGGTAGTGTGGTCTGAAAGTTACTTTTCAGCGTGACAACGCGAATTTTACGAATTTACGTTGAAATACTTCGTAACGCATGAAAACAGTTGACAACATAAAGCGATTTACGAATTAAAACGAGCTAATTTGTAACAACGAATGAGGACACTTCCAGATTAAAGTTTTTTTGAAGTGTTTTAATGATGATCAATACTCAGTATGTTTTGAAGTCTCGTAGCTAGATTACTAGTACAGATTTAAACGAAATACAGGCTTATTTGTGATATGTCTGAATTACTTACTTCTGTGCTTCTCCCACCATACAATTTATCATTTATTTATCTTTTATACGCACTGTATTAACTCGTATTCATTCAGTTATAAAAACATTTGTAGAAGTTGATGTTTTTAGTGCTCGAATTTGTTGGAGTGCAATAATCTTCCGTCGTGTTATTAACGCAAATTCTATTAATATCTTAGACCTTTTTTTACGAATTGTATTTATTTTTTTAATTGACGTGATACAGACATACCACGAGGCCTTTTACTTTTTTATTATCGAATTAGACATTTTAAAGCGGACTTCAGCTGGATGAAGAAATGATCTCTCGCGCTTTGTTGTCACTGAACATCACAGCAGAATTGCTTTGCTTTGAAGTAACAATTGTATATATATATATACATTAAGTAACAGAATAAAATCAAGAGTAATGAAGATACTATTAAGTTTTACCAAATTTAAAGGAGTTCAGCAGTCTCTTTACACGATTATAAAAAATGAAATATAAATTTTAAATACATTTTTCATGTCGTTACGTTCACAGCATTTTATAACGATACAGAATTTTCACTTTAAAGAAAGCAACATATCTTAAATATGTCCAACTGTGTTGTAGAAAAATATATATTGCATGTCGATCGAACATCTGCTTTTGTGCTTTGTTGCCACTGAATATGGCAGGTCAGATTAACATTTTCTTTTCAGTTTGTTAAATAATTTGTTCTTAGAGGTTTGGGATCGTTTTAGGAATAAATACGCCATTTCCTTGTAATCTAGAGCTATCAGTCTGCGTAATATTTACCTTCCTATCATTGATGTAAACACGTACAGTTTTCTTCCATCGGATGTTTTTTTGTTTTGTTTTGGGTTTAACTGCATTATGACGTCATAATTTTTCCCTCGATTAAGTTTTTATGCTATAGTAATCCTATTGGCGTTGCTGGAACTCTGTTCAAATTATTTTCAGTTAATCCCAATATAATGTAATGTAGCTTTTGAGTTCTAAGATATGTGCACTGAAGTTTTGCCAAGAAGAAGATGCATTTTTATTGAGCGTGTCTCTTGAAATTTGTTCTAATTAGTTCCTGTCTTTCATTGCCATAAAATATTATTTTAATTTACAAAACGTCACTGGAATTGCGTCTTACAACGGCAGTATAATTACTATTGATTTTGTTTTCGGATGTTAGGTAACTCATTTGCAACGCCTTCGTAACAGCTGGATATTCGTAATAAAACCCTGCAATTGCAATCCTAGTCGTTTTGGTAATTATAGAATCTGCTTATGTTTGGACCCTACATTATGATCTGTTTGTCATTGCAATATTTATAAGAGGTTTTATCTTTTTACAACACACATTAAACCACAAAGGCAGTTGATCAAAATGTGTCAAATCTAAGTGATTTTTATAAAAAAAATAAATTACACGATCTTAATTTGTAGGTACATTGTTAATGTCTTACTTAATTTCCGTCACATGGGCCACTTACGTGCACTCAAAGTCTGCAATTTTATTCAAGGTTGGAACATTTGAATTATTTTGTTCTTTTGTTTGGTTTGTCTTTAAAATTATACGAGATTTTTTTTGTACACGCTGAACTACCTTGTCAGGTAACCAACATTTCTGTCAACAATGAAATTAATTAATTAAGTCACAGTTATTAATTTTTGTGCCTTGTCCATATTTTGGAGTTTTCTCAGTTTCTTGTCTTCCTAAATAAATAACTTACCCTTCCACTTCAAGTTTCACTGTGGATGTTACGTACTTACGCTGTATAGCCTAAACTAGTTTTGAACCCACTTGTGTCAAGGATTTAATTTTAGTGTTTTATAAACTTCCTGTGCCATTTTATTTCGTCGGTCGTTGAAATCTTATGATGTTATTATTTTATTGTTGTCCATACAAATAAGATCCCCTAAGCAGGTACTCTGAAACAGGGATTCTTTATGAATAGGGACAAACCGGAAGTGTCAAGTGTAGGAATTCATTGTCACACATAATTCAGGGTGAGTCGAAAGCCGTTGGCACTGGATGCAGAATTCTGCTATCCCAAGGTGGGGAAAAATGTTTCCTGTTGTTTTCACGCTTTGCCTTTTAAAGGCTGGTTTCTTTAATTTCATTTCATCCAATGAACAAAAGCTATAAAAATACATTGATTTATAAATGAGAATATTAACTCATATTTATTTGTTAAGTTGCAAGACAAGTTCTGCCCACTTCATATGAACTCATAGGCCAGTGAATTAATATCCAAACGTATGAAGTTTTCGCCTTTTCGCATTTTGTGAATAAATATGATATCTTTCGGAAGAAAATACTGTCTTAATCTTCAGGGCTGAAGTTGAAGCAGTAGCTTCCTCCGAAAGAATAAACATTTAATGCAGTATTTAATTTAGCCGAAAAGTGTTGTCACTTCTAATTACTCGTTTATGCACTTTTGTTAATTTTATTGCGTGTCTTAAATTTTTGTAATTCCAGTTCCGCGGATCGCCAGAGAGATTACTCATGGTCCGCGGACCGCATTTTAGAAATATCTGTTTTCGAGTTTAAATCTCTTTGTTCTGATTCGTTGCTAAGGAACGGCGAGTTGAACAGGTGGGGTTTGGGTAGGTTTGCATATGTGAAGATGGAGGTAGTATGTTCTCACGAAACGGTCAAAATACTGCACGACAGAACAACCCAGATCTCCGCCTTTAATAACAAGATTCATGATTTTGTCTCTGGACCAACAGTTTGCATTTAAGAACAACTGAATGTCGTTTATGGGACATCCCCGATTAAGATCCTGACTCATTCCGGACATTCTGTCTGAGGGTTTTCGTGTTTTTTCTCAGTCGCAGGTAAATTCCAGGAAGCAGGCCACATGACCTACAACATCCTTAGCAATTTACTTTATTCCTGTACAGAACAACTTTCTCTTTACCTGTACAGTGTTTGTTTCTAAAGAATAGTAAAATACGCTTGCTGGATAAGTATACTAAATGCGAATTGTTGGATTTCCTTCAGCCAATCACTGCATATGAGGTGCCTGTCCAGATCAGACTTTTCTTTGTCCTGTTCAACTCGTTCTTCCTTGGGAACGAATCAAAACTTAGGAGATCTACACCGTTGAAAGTTTTGTGCATGCTCCAGTCCTTTTAAAACACGGTAGGCGGCACTGGGATTTTCTTGGTAAGAATTTCTTTTGTTGGGAGGTCACTGCTACAGCAATGAAGTTCGTATTCTCAGGGTATAGGGTACAGGAGGAAAGGAAGCAGATATATGCAGATGAGAACTTAGGATAGAAGCGACTTCAGAACCAATGACGTCGTATCACCGGTTGAAGGGGCCATAATATTGTTTGTAATCTCTCATCCTCCCGAAGAAAACCTAGACCAAGAAAATATGGGTGAAATGCATTGAATTCTGTACAAAAGGTGGAACATCGAACTTGTCAAAGGCAGATGACAGGGTGCGTGTTTGCTTTACTTCTTGGCGAGCCTTTTAATACCGTATAACGTCTTGAAGAAAGGACTTCTTTAGAGCAAGGTTCCTTTAGTAGACTTGAATAGAGAGAACTAAGTCTTGGATCTATTGTAGGACGTCAATGGCCCCCAGATCGACCCCTCCTCCATGCAGTGAATACAAAGACCTTGCACTACTTGCTTAGACAATTGACTGACATCCTGACGTCTTCAAGACGCTCCATTCGCTTTTATGTAACGCTCATTCCATAGCGACGTCACCTGAGAACCGTAGTCCAAATTATAATATTACGCGCTGTGGTACTGGCGTGTCATATAAAACATATCTTCGTATCCTGGCAACGGATCAGGCAGACCCCAACGTCTTTTTCAGTGTATTCTTAGATTTTACGAAGATTCGGAAGTCTTCTTTAGAAGCTGATATTCGCGTTCATTAATGTACAATGTGTGGTAATTGCATTACCGAAATTTAAGACCAGGAAGACAAGGTCGGTTTTTTTGACATTTTATTCAGGGCATGCGCTGTAGCCACAGTTGTTTCATTTTATAAATCTTTTATGAAGCGACTCGTTTAAAAAATTATTACAAGAATTGAATTATTTAACTATTTAAAAAGCACTTAACTTGTCTACACATTTAAAAATCCGCTTCCGACATTCAAGATAAGAGAGGAAATTTGTGTTATTTTGACCAGACGTTCAAATATTCACGATTTATCTCATATGTCGTTGTTGGACAAATGCGGTCCTCAGGTGATCAGAGTTCATTATTGCTTCTTAGGCCATTCTTGCAGCAATTCTATCCGAGATCATTAATGCTGAAAAATGTTCCAACAGTGATATCTCTTTCCATTTTTGCCGAAAATATTTGACAAAAGTGGGAACCAGGGTTATAATTGTTGTGCAAAGGTGACTCCCCTGTTATGCAAGTTGCCTTATATCGAACTAGTTTTGACTACGAGAACCAAAACCTCATTTACGTCTTCATCTTCTTTCTGTTATAATAGGCTGGTTGCCTATTATTTCCGGCCAAAGAGAATCCCTCCACGCATTTACAAATTTAAAAATTAAGATAATTGCTTTTTTTAAGGTACTTGCATGCGATTTCCTAGGTGACATGCTTTTATACGAGACTGTCCTTTCTATGTGAATGAAATGTAAGAGATAATGATCACCTCTGTGAAGATTTACTCATGTTTACAATAGACCCGCTTAACATTTGTCACCCATCGTACACATGCAGTGGTTTCCATGGGAACAGAAAATATAAAGCTAAGAATAAGTCCCTATACGTTCAAGAGCATCAAGTAGGTGTCCCTACTTGTAAACAACTACCTTTCTGTCAAATTGAAATGTTTAAACATGTAATATTACCTGAAATGAAGTAAACATCTTGCCGTCTTGGTGATGGTGACACCTAGGATTAGCGCTTATTTAATTTTATAATAATTTTGTCCTGTAGTCTGATGAGTGACATGGATACGTAGATTATTTTTTCCTGTAACAATGAAAGAAATACATCTTAATATCTCTCGTTTATTTGTGTAATAATTGAGATTTTGTGTTAAGGTACGGCATTTAAATAGCCATCTAGTGGCAACAGGTTTAACTATACGATGAATTGAAAATGACAAGCCAGTACGCTGAATAGATCACTCATATAGGAAGCCAAAGACCTGTGGCGCCTTAAATTCAGGCAATACGTTTGACTGATGAGTAGAATAAGTTGCATAACTCACAGGATTCTGTTGCGTCTTAAAATTAAACTGCAGAAATATGAATATAACGACATTACTGAATAATATTCTTCACTCGTCTGTTATGAAGGCGAAGGTGAAATGTTCCTTCCTTCGTTCCTAAGCACATGGCATGGAGATATAGCTCCATACATACTTAACCTTGGTACAATGAAGTGACTTGTTTTTCTTAGTATATTTATCTAGTTGAGTGTCATGTGAAAAAGAACCGAATTTTGAGGATACACTTAAAAAATTAGCGTCGGTAAGCCTGTGATGAATGTGTTTCTTCTTTTATATGAAGCTAAGTAAATAAGGCACTGCTTTTCAAGAGGCTTCCTCACCTCAAAGAAGAAACAGCACTTCACTATTAAAAATCAATTGGTTAATGCTGTTTAAGGGAGAATCACACAAAACTCAAAGATGCAAAAAAACTTAAAAGTTTCGGACTGTTAAAGTAGTTATTGCATACAATTGTAACTGGAATTTAAAGTGTTCAGATGGATCCTCAAAAGAAAGTACATGGCGTGAGCTGTTTAAATTGAGTCATAGCAGTGTCCAGTGATCAGCCTGTGACTAACTGAGCGACTATTAGATTTATCTGTAAAGATGTCTATGCTTCACGAGGGTTTGTTGTCAATCCACCTGAGAGGAAAATGTTTTCCAGTCATCCAGTTTAATACTGAGTTAACAGTGGTAACTTACAAGAAGCGATTGCGTACGAACTGAATCTCATTTCAGCAGAGACACAAACTGTTGATTTTCTGATAATGTTTTTTCTACAGAGTACTGGCACGACTTTCTAATTTAAGCAATTTAATTGGCATTTATTCACACCTTATTTACACCTGCAGAACATGCTAAAGAACCCTTGACCCTGCTAATAACATACAATATAGCCATTCTTTATAATAAAGGTCGTACCTCTGTACCAGCTAATTACATTTCAGAGTTTTAAACATGATGTCACCATATCTCATTAACCCTACAAGACATTAATGAGTTTAACCATGAATTAATTAACGCCTTATGAACTGCAAAATTTAAAGTAGCGTCAAATTAAAAGGTTAGAAGTCAAAACATTTGTGACACATTTTAAATATCCCTGGAAGTTTTCTTAAAGACCGAACGGAGAACTCAAAATATTAACCAGTGTAGTCAATGCTTTGGACGGGATTTCAACCGAATACCTCCCGATTACATGCCTGGCGCTTTATTTATGTAGAAGTCTATTGAGGGAGGTAGAGAGGTATTACTGGTGAAGCCAAAGATAATACTGAGTCTAAACACGTCATAAACGTGTATTGTGGAATGGATGTAAACTTCATGCATTAATAAACTCGGTAATGGATATACTGTTACTGATACCAGTGGCATGAGTTCAATACTTTTGCTGTGAAGACAGAACTGATTAATATCAGGAAATATGGGGCTTACTGCTTACTTTGTTATAGCGTACGTACGTCTTAATAGCTTCTAGCGTGCAAAATACTTTATACACTACCGAAAACCATAAAGAATAATATACTCTCCTCTATAATCTTTTTTTAATTGCCCGTTAGATTGCTCTGTACTGTGTGATTATATGATGCTCTGATGTAATCTGATTTTACAGAGAGTTAACAGGGTTCAATCTATTTTACACTTTTTTGCTGTTTAGGTTTTAATGATGAACAAACAAGCATGGCTTGTATAAAGAAAAATAATTAAAAGTTACATTCTATCTTATTATTATCATCGCCGAAGTAGCAGCGGCAATAATGATGATTATGATGATGATAATTATTAATGCTAGTGTTAATGGAAGGCAGAAATTTTCTTACCAGTGAGCAGATTTTTACCACGGCACTTGGCTAGAAACGCACGTTTACTTAATTTAAATTACAGTGGTAACTATATATACCACCAGCTTTGACATTCTGTCATAGAGAATTTATGTGTTTCGTATAATTCTCACAATAAACAAGAAATAAACCAATTGATGTTTGGAATTGAAGTGTTTTCTTTGCTATACGGACTGAATTATTAAGTATTGTTTACATCAACGACCTGATAAAAGGGTTAACCAGTTTTGTAAAATTACTATCCAATAAACTTTTGGTGTGTGATTACGAAGAACTTATTTTGTTAAGCACTTCATTAAGATTTCGGTATGTTGCTCACGACATAAAGCATTAATGACAAGTTCCTTTGATAATTGTTCTGATCTTGCTTGGTAGTTAAGGGAATCGAATTATGTTGTTTTCCTTTCGCTAAAAACAATTTATGGCTTCAAATGGGTGGGTGGGGGTTTATATATGCTGGGAACCACAGAGTTGTCGGATGTTTTATTTATGGGCTCTGCAACTTAACAACAGTATCAAGGAGTGTTCTAATGGAGAAGTAATCCTTGAAGTTAAGAATGTTTAAAATAAGCCGTATGGCTTCTTAATCGTCAGTTAATCATCCTTATGCCTTTAAATCGATATGTAACCCTTTGAAGTCCGAAGTTCATCTAAACACTATTTAAAATTTTGTCTGTACCTCAAAGAAAACATGACGTGTCTCCATGGCTGATTAATCGGATAATATTGTTTGGGAAATAAACGATGTTTATTCTGAGAACAGTACGACAAAGCGGACAAAGCAAATTTGTTGAATGTTAAACCAGATGGTGCACATAGTTGAAACTGTGCTGTAAAAGGCAGTTCTCTTCATTGATTAATGTAAGAATCATTCAATCTTTCACGCTTGTGTTTCACAGTTAATACTGATCATCTGTTTAGGAAAGCAGCTGTAAAATAAACCGGTCATACAAGTTGCTAACGTTTTTCAAACGTACGGCCATGGCATTTGAGGTACTCTCCATGTTGATTGGATTGAAGTATTGTTACATTACAGTACTTTGTTCTGCGGTGATTGATTTATATTCTCGATGTACAGAGTTTGGTTCCTCTACCGGTGGGTCGTGTAACATGAAAATGGGGAAAGAAGAAATGCATACAAAATTCTTCAAAAACGCCAAGAAGTGTGATCATGTGCGATGTCCGTTACATAGGATAAGAGGAAAATGACTGGATTAAAATTACTCGATTTATTTACTTTTTTATTGTCTAATATTGTTAAAGGAAAGCGACGTTTAGGAAATTGATTTTATTTCCACACGTAAAAGTTTTGAGAGCATAAACCCAGTTGAGTCTGTTATTAAGACCTACAGTTCTAGACGATGGACAGCATTCAGAAATTTAGTAATAGCGATTATAATGGAATTAAGTCTTAATATTTGATAATCAGCTTGTGACGATATTAATTGGCTTTAACTGATGCAGGGTAATATCTAACGACGTGTTTTTGTCAGATAGTTTATGAACCCTCAAATTCAATACAAAGAAGGATTTATTAACCACCTGAACAATTTCCATCCATACAAGAAATAATTTGTTCTGTGGAATCATTTACTATTGGCCTTCCGCCCACTCATCCTGTAGATTAATTAGCAGAGCGTTTACAAATACGCGTCACTCACAAGCCTTGTTAACCTTTAGATCTTTGTAACGGTGAAGTGTTGTGTTGTCTTCGCGGTACGGACTGAATTCTTAATATTAGCTGAGCAAGCTTTGTGCTTCAAGGGGTCACTTTTCTTCTTTATATGAGCTACTGGATACTAGGATACTGGGAACGATCCGTTCTTCAAGTGCCTGAGCACTGCGGGTCCCAACTTTTCGTTGGCTCGATCTATAGACATTTTGGTATGACTCCTTGGACGAGGGATCGGCCCGTCGCAAGGCCTCTTCCTGTACACAGGACAGCACAACACAGAAAAACGCGTACAAACATCCATGGCTTGAGTGGAATTCGAACCCACGGTCCCAGCGACCAAGCGGCACAAGGCCCACGCCTCAGACCGCGCGACCACTTGTGACCCCTTATATGCGTTATACTCGTAATTTATATCTGCTGTATTTTAGATACATTTATAACGAATTACCTTATTTTAGCAAGGCCTTCTCAAAACTGAAAAATGGTAGGAAGGCGGAGAATTTCTTTTTGTTTCTCTAAGAGCCCAACATTACTTTTTAATCCCTGGGACAAATCAGAACTCTTTTAGCCCTAAATTGATTCAGAAGTGTTTCGTGTCATCTGGCAAGTCTGTTGGCACCAAACTATTAATGTAGAAAATAATTGAGGGAAGAGACAGCTTGAAGGAACTAGTCGTAGATGGATCGTAGTAGGCCTATCATTTATGATGGAGAAAGTGTATATAAAGATTTAAAATTGATTTACCTGCCTAAGGATAGATCGAATTGTAGGCTTTTGTTAGCACGGCGATAAATGCCATATTATTTTAAAACAGGATCGACTTGAGTAACCGTCAGTTTTGTAATGACCGTCCTGTACCATAAAGTCTGATATGCTGATATCATGGATGGAAATAATTCGATTAACGAGTTGGTACCACCTGCGAAGTTGGTATGAATGAAGTGTTTTTCGCTGTGCAGTGGTCACTCTAAATCTAGTTTTACCAATCTGGGAGTGTTAATTGATTTAAATTAGGATTTACCTGGCCAATAAGTTATGCTGTAAATGATTATTAAGGCAGTTAAGGCCAACTTCTTTAACCTTAATTTTAATATTGTAACAGTAAAATGTTTCTCAGTATTGGCTGAAATGGTAGACCATCTGGCGGCAAGAATGTTAATTAGACATTCCAAGTCGTCAGTGACAAAACGGTTGAACACTGAATCGTTCAAATTATGGCACGTATAAAGTCGGTGGTGATATTTTTCTGCCAAAAATGCAAGGCAGTAATAAGAAACAAAAACGTAAACATTTATGTGTAGGCCTACTGCACTTTGTTTTACGCTTCTGTGACAAACTTTGCAACTTGCACAGCGTTGTTACATAAACCAGAAAACAAGCTTCAAATTTACAAATGTAAAGAATGGGTGACCAAGCCTTGTTTTATGTATGAGGGTTTGTCTTATGCAGATAGAAATGCATGAATGATTATTCAACACAGCTAATAATTTCACGTGTGGAGAGGTTTGAACTCACGACAGTTCATGTGAATGGCTTCTTCTTGCTTTTTTTCGTGACGGAAAAAAAATCAAGTGACTGACCTTATTCTGTTGCTAAGAGATGAGACATAAATTTCAGGCGGGATTCACACTGAAACATTGAGCAGCAACATGCAACAAGCGGTAGGCGATATCGATATATCGCCTGCACGTTTACACCACAGCAAAGAAATTGCTATCTTGTGAAAAGGTTTGGCGCCTGTGACCGAGCAATAATTTTAAAAATGGTTTCAGTCCCTGTTGTATGTTGCTTGTTCGTATTTGCTCCGGTGTGAACGCTGCTTTATACGCCTGTATTGTTAGCAGCCATTTTCGAATTCCGTATGGTCTCCTTTTTGGCATTTGGCCGATGTGCGTTTAAGTATCGGTTTCCTGATAAAATGGACTGGAAGCTGCATTGTAATGGTCAACTTTCCTGTCCCATATTTGGGAGGTCTTCGGCTTAGAATGTTGAACGTTTGAAATGTGATTCTCACTTGTTTTCTGTTTATCTTTGTACTGGAATCTCTGATTGGATTCCTTCAACTTTGTTCCCAAATCATGACTCATATTTATTCTAAACATTCCGCTTTGCATAAACTATGCAGTATTAAACACGCAAGGTTTTAGTTTTCTGCCTCACCAGGAATATATTAGTTTAACTGCGTGGTAGAGAACCTTATAGTCGCTCAGCTAGCCAAGGAATTCTCCACATTTTGTCTAACCCAAAGTTTCAATACCATGTTCACAATATCCCACCTTCGGCCCTTGTTCTGATCCAGATTAATCTAGCCCTTAATCTCCCACCCTTTTCCCTGAAGATGCATTTTAAACTGTCATCCCATTTACGTCCGAACCTTTCAGATGATCTCTTCCCTACAGACTTTCCAACCAAAATTTTGTACGCATTTTTCACCCAATGCGTGCTATCCCACTCCCCTTAATTTGATCATTCTAATGGTATTTGGTAAAGAATAATGATTATTAAGCTCCTTATTTTACAATACTTTTTTTCGTTCTCATGCCACTTCTTAGGTTAAAATATTTTCCACAAAACCCCTATCTCAGACACCCTCAGTCTGTTATTTTCATAGTGCGACAGATAAAGATAGTAGTTTGTGCTATCTTAGCCCTTAAAATATCTGACAGCCAATTGTATTACTCATAATGCACCTGTATGACAGATCACAGATCAAGAAATATGTATTTTCTATTCTTAAACATCAAATTTATAATCGATCGATCCATTTAAGTCTGATCTGAAAAGTATGCGAACATGATAACAGGTATCTACAGGATGAGTCAATTTTGTAGCACACAAATTTTCTAAATAAGTTTTCACTCTACTTTGTTTCCTCATTAATTTATTTTACGTATAATTCTACTGTTGCAAATTTTTCCGCGTGTTATTTGAATATACACCTAATCAAAAACAAATATTTGTAACAAAATCGGTTGGAATTATTAAATATGGCTATATTTTTATAAGCAGAACAGTTTTTGAGAAAACAGTTTTGTATACGAAACGAATTTAAACTAATTATATATTTTAGTGGTGTTAAAATAAGCCTGTTGAGGTTTGCACGTGGGCTTAGTTCTAATAGACCATCTTAGTCACTTCCCAGTGAACGCATTAATATAAAGAACACTTACAGTTGATATAGTTTGACATTATTGTAAACTGTTGTTATCCTTGGATCAGTGAGGGGGAAATTCGGGCGTTGTTAAGTTGGGAGTGGTGACCCAACCTCCACTTCACGGTTTTAGTGGTGACCACCACATCTGAAGTTCCGACAAAGCGTGATTCTGCTTCACAGAACTCAACCAGCATTACAACACATGGTAAATTGTGCATGGCAAGGCTGTGCTTCTTGTATCAAAGGAGGTCCTCTGAATTCACTTTCAAACAAGCCTAATGAACTGAAATTTTTAATCACTTTTCATCAGGGTTTATTAATATTACAAGGTATGTTACCGCACATACCCTATTTTTTTAGACTCGCGGACCGCTGTTATTTAAAATTAATATGGATTTATTAAGATTTTACAAACTTAGACTTCTATCGCAAACATTTCTATATATTTTTAAATAATATTATATATATATAACAAATTTGTTAATTTGTTAATTTTATTAAACATTTAAAATAAAATAAAAACTTTTAATTACACAAAGTGACGCAATATTACAGAATTGTATGCGAGCCGCAGTGTGGTAATACCTGTTTTTCATTCTGCTTTAGTATTTATTTTATAATTTTTATATTTATATGTTAGCGCATCAGTTAACCATGTTTGGTGGGTCACTCGCACCGCGGGATGGCGCGTCCTTAGGTTGAGGATGGAGGAACAGCTTCCAGTTATGGAGGTTAGCTGCGAATATATTGCATGAGCAGACGCGGACAGCTGATAAGGGGTGGTCCTCCAGCTTGGGGGTTGGGCGTGAGGCTAACAACATTTCACCGTAAAAAAACAACATTGTTACGCAAAAATTACCAAAGCCTTATGGAGGGCATTGGTGAATTCGATGATGAACTTTCGGGTTCTGTAAGCCATCTAGTTAGTTAGCTAGCTCACCAGTTAATTCCGATGAAGGATAGTGTTTTTTAAGTATTCAAGCAGGCCTTAATATATTTTACAGGAAACCAGCTGAAATCTAGTAGAACTGAGGCCGACGAAAGATTTCTGGTTCGCTTCCTTGGTTCCCGCAGTTAAGCAATTTTTTAGTGAAATAATTCCACAACTTAACTTCTTCTTAAATTCTTCTTCATTCGGAATTCATGTCACCATATACCAATGAACGCTGCTTAACATCACCAGTTGATGGAGTCAGGAAATGACTGTAATTAGTTGATATAGCATCGTTAAATAACCAGTCCAATTTATTAAGTTGTATAGATGATGCATAATCTTAGCTGATATATATATAATTCCTGACTCAAGTATAAGGAACCAGTGAGTTTATTTAAATGACAATTTTAACTTCCTATAGTTGTGTTCATGTTCCTGAGAATCGCTCGGGGGCCGGTGTACATAAATTGGGGGGGGGGAGCAGTTACATTGAACTCCACTGGACATATGCGGGCTGCCAACAAATAGGACCGACTTCATTCCCAGTAGTTTTGAGGGCCATAGATTGAAGATTTGTTGAAGCAAATGCATTCAAGTTTGAAAAGGACTGTATTTTTGGATGCTGCTCCGTGTAGTGTTATGAATTAACCGACGCTTGTACTGTCTACTGACATCATCAGGGTTGTTCTTCCTTGTCAGAATCTAATAGGGCTTCTGTTTTCTTGTTTTCATCCAGTAAAGTGACATCATCAGCAGAGACGAGGTTATATAAATTCAACCGACGCACGTATCTTAATACATTATTCCTGAGACGTACGATGTCAATCGAGCCACACACCTGGTCGGTCTGGTACTCGCCAGTTTATTCGTCATTCGAAAAGGTCTTGCAGCGTTTTGTCAGAAAACAACTTGTTTATCATTCGGATAGTTGATGGAACGCTGGTATTGCTTATCAAAATGTATGTTAGGGAAGTATGAGCTTATATCGTCTCATATTTGTTTGTAAAAGAAATTAAGGCTTCTTTTTCACAATTTGCATTCTCTTCATTGCAATTTGTTTACACGTAAATTGTTTATGGTTTATACAGGGTGATTAAAAGCTATAGTAGAATAGTTGTTGGGAAAATCATTTTAAGTTAAGAATGTAAATAATGTTTTTTTTATATTCGCCATAGTTTTCCAGTAAAGACTTTTACGCCGATGAAGCTTTGTATTGTTGCGATCGTTTGACAGGTGATACGCGCTGAAAGTTCGTGGAAGTGTTTAAGTTGGAGCATAGTTATCACACTTCGACATTTACTGTGTGTAATTTAGGTTACATTACTGGACTACGCACTTCATCAAGGTTTTTTATCCCATTGTTCAGAACAGAATTTTTTTATGACAAGTCCCTTAAAAATTGATCCTGTTCTCCAAGGGCCAAAGTACTTTGCGCAGACATCTGTTTTGAAAATAAATGTTTTTCTCTGACTGTAAGAAATATTATATTATAAAGGACACAATTATTATTAGGCTATATCATCATGTTTATTTTAAAACTCGACAAGGACTCTAAAACTTTAAATTGGCGTAGCACAAAGAAAATGGTTAGATCATGTTAATATGACGAATGATAACACAAAACAACTCTCTTGAGCCCTAAAGATGGAGGTATTATATTTTTCCAAACCGCTGGTATCTGCCTAGAAGTCGACACGGCATTACATAAATATTTTCTTGTTTACTGACTCATTATAAGATAAAAACATGAACGCCCATAGACCACTAGACGGTTACAGTGTTGAGGTCGAAACAGATCACTTATCGACCTGACTTCGTAACCAGAAGAAGTATTTTTTAGAAAAAAAACCCATTGGTTCATTGAATTTCTTTAAATGCTTGAGATGAGCAGAAAATATGAGCAGCAGGCAAGCACTGAAAAGATATTTTAAAATACTCATATGCTTAATAAAGTAAAATTGAAATCATATCTGAAGACAACATTTACAAGCTAAAATTTAATTAGCTTTGACAAAAGGAAGGTTATACATTGATTAATGAGCCATTTAAAAAGTTAAGAATGTCAAAACCTATTGGTGTTTAAGATGCCAATGTTCTTACCATTACATCAGCAGCAGAAAAACATCTAGTTGAAGGACTGACCTTGAAATGATGGAGCATTAGGCTGTAATTTTCCTAGCGGGTATTCATACACAGAGTCCGGAATTGAATAGCAGTTAATTTTGCTTGAGGAATAAAGTGCTAAGGAAGTCATTTTAGTTAATATGGCCTCAAAATTATTGGTATTTAAGCCGCTGTAGAGTTTTAAGGCTGGGTTCTCTGTAACACGTTTAGACGAATCCGTTCTTACCATAGAGTTCAATACGCGTAGTATTTTTTTTATAAAATAGAGCGAAATCCTCAGTATCTCAGTCTTGTGAGTTTAGATGCGTTTTATAGTCTCGTCGAAGGTTTTCTGTGGAAAGAAAATGTTTCCTCTTTTCGAAAACATGTTTTAAATAAGTCAGCACACTATAATTAATGTTTTTACATATTTATGTTAACATTTTCTTACACCTTCTATAAATAATTAAAAAATTAGGCTTGTTGAATCACATAGTATTTACATACATTGCATTAGTTTAGGAGTTACATCCATTTTGCACGTACAGTTTATATTTTTTTATTGGTAAGTGTCTTATCTTAAGTGGCACGCGTTTGAATTGTATCTACATACAGACTCTTTATTATTCAGGGCATCTAATTTATATGCCATGACTCTACAACTAACAATGCTGTTTTAAGATATTTGCCGCGCTCTGCGATCGTCTTATGTTAATTGAAACGAATCACTGCTTCATACCCATGTTTCCAAGCTGTGGGAACATTTTAAACCAGAAGGTTGTAACATCAATAAGACTTTTTTTTTAAAGAGTGTAAGAAAATGTATGTGTTTAAAATTATCGATAGAGCAACACAAGTAATGAAGTTCGACCGCAAGTCATATCGACTAGTAACGTGTTCGATATAAAGTGGTTCTTGAACAGTGGGAAGTGTACGCGAAGGAATGATGCTTCTCGAAAATAATGTTGCGTTGTCCAGTGGTCTAATTTATGGCGAAGTTCCATCCGATCTTAGCCAGACACGTTGACGACTTTGCTGCACGAAAAAAATAACAAGAGTTTGTTGTGTCCTACTGTAATACTAAGAAATGAAGTGAAGTCAAGATAGAAACACGTTTCTATTGCTTTAAAAAATGATTGTATTACGCAGTGGTACGCGAGCGTAGAAATCCGACAAAGGGTGAACCTTTAGCTGATGGGTTTAAGCGTAATTTTACTTCACCTTAACTGCAGAAAGAATGTTCTGCGTAAGAAAACTATCAAAAGTACCTCCGTATGAAAGAGATTAATAAGAAAAAGAATTGCTCAGAGTTTTTGTTTGGAAATCTGTTGGTAAATTATCACTTGAAAGACGTAGAAGTAGCTGGAAGGAACTAATTTATGATTAGACTGGGGGGAAGTGATGTGTGATGATGAGTGCTAGATTAAGCTGGCTCTTATTCATGTCTGTTGTTAGACTTTGGCACTGGCCTTGTTCAGTCTTTGAATTCTGTTCCCAGAGAAACAGCTTTGAACTTTCTTGTGATATATGAAATCACATTGAAGCCAAATTTGTCCCGGGTATTTAACTGAGAACGACGTGATGCAAGCGTATGGGTTAGTGAAGGTATAGCTCCACGCATTCCTAACTTCGGAACCAGTCACAAATAAATCATTAGCTTCACGCCCCGGCCCGCTCTATCTCGATGAACGAACAGTGTTCCCAATTCCCGTATTCTCAAGAGGCGTTCTGAACGTCGTGGCAAAGAATATAGATGGAAGAACGTAGAAAAATTATTAAGCAGATAATCGTTTTGTTTCATCCGTCAGTTCATTCTCTTTTCAGTTTCGTGTTTTTATTTGTATCTCGCTTATCCTTGACTTTTTATTTTTCGCCTTTTTTTATTTTCATTTATTTCAAACAGTTTCTCTGACTTTTTAATTTTTTCATTCATCCTGGATTTTCTTTCGTCTTGTTCTACGCGGAGAAGAGCTGAGACCTGTTATGGTGATCCATGAGGTCCTCGGAGAGAATCGTCCTTGAAAATTTAAAAGTACGGTGTCTCGTGCATATGTGCGTGATTTGTGTTCTTCCATTATGGGGGAAAAAAAATTCTATGGACGGCCTTGATCCCTCTTGCAGAAATACTCGAAATCCAAAGACGCTGTCGAAAATGGCCTCAGGGCACCTACAGTCGTTTTACACTGTCTTGTGTGGGACCTGTACGTTTAAATGATACTCAAGATTGCAGGGAAATGTGTGTGAACTTCGCTTTTTAGGTTCGTGTGTTCTTTCAGTAGCCGGCTGATGCCAGTAATCATGTATTTACATGAGAGTGTTTAAGAGACCGCTGCCCCGTGTGTCGATGTCCACTGGAGTGAGGTACTTGCACCTCGAGGTTGATTGCCCTGAACTTTTTTTGTAATTTTTCTGTAAACGAACTCACATAACACGTGTTGCAATGTTAATACCCTGCTAATGCACAATACTGAGCTATTTAAAAGCATTTCATATCCTCAAAACATGCTATCCTATAGTTCGTTTTAATATTATCTTTACTTGCTGTCTACTCGGTGTGTATTTGTTATTTCCACCCCATCCAAACGTTCAAACAACAGAAATAGTTAAGGGTTGGTCCAAAGAGAGGATAATTCTAAAATGGCCAGGCAAATTATTTGTTGGAGTTTCGCTTCTGTGGCGATGATTATGTCTCTCGGGAGGTACCACCATGAAGTAGTTTACCGACGTTTCAGTGGAACGTACTGTCTTCGTTATCAAAGTAATGGTTCCAGTTACTCTGGAACGTCGGTCAATATCTACGGTGCTATATCCCAGGAGACAGTCATCTTCTGGATATCGGTTATTGAAATTATTGAAGTTATAAAATAATAGTCCGACTTTATTCTTTAAGAGATGGATTAATGTTAGAAAGATGAAATCAAGAAGGCAAAATGGGTGTGGAATGTAGTACACATTAGAGATGCATACCAAAATTTGCTTGGAAGTCGTGAAGAGAATAGATCATTCTGGAGACAGACGTAGATGGATTAAGACTATTAAAATGGATTTTAAGGAAATGGGGTTGGAAGGTTTGAATTGGATTCATGTGGCTCAGGATAGTGAACCTTTGGGTTCCATAGAAGGCGGAGTAAGTAAGTGACTGTCAACTTCTCAGTTAAGACTCCGATCCGTAGAGTTGATTACTACGTTTCATTCTTCTCCTTTCTACATGTCTCACCCAGCACATTCGTCTTGATTTAGTTTCTGTTGAAAGTATTAACTGAATTGTACAAGTAGTGAAGTTCTTTACTCTTTCTGTGCTACTGAATAAAATATATACGTGTGATATTATAGGGACCACCACAAAGTGGTTGTATATTATCATCCTTGAACCTTGCTCTTTGTATGCCATACTAGAAAAGTTATGCTTATAAAATAAACATCTGCCATTCGGCTTCTTCAGACACAAAGAAAGAAGCATTGTGTCTGGTTGGATGTGAAGTTCGCATTATTTTATCAAATTGAAGCAGATATATATATATGATAGAGACTTGAAGATACATGCTAGTAGCCATGGAATGAAGGATATGAAGGAAAAACAAAGATACGTTCGAGAATGTGCAATGAGAGAGACGGAGAATGGCATTGTCCTCGGGAAGTAAAAGAAAAAGAGAAACTATCGAACGGAACGCATATGGACATTACATCCGTTAGTGTTTTGTTTTTATTGATTTAGAGATAGTAAATGAACAGTTTCAGCCGGAAAACCTGAAGGGTAGAGAAGGTTTAGGAGTAGACCTGCATGTAAATAATATTTAAATTGACCTTAAGCAGGGAGTGATGGTGTAGATTTAATTCAACTGTCTCAAAATAGGATCCACCGGTGGAATTATGTGATTAAAATGACGTGATGTAATTTTGTTGTCTGTAAATTATAATATATTACTCCCTACTTAAAAGAAAATAACACGTTACTATCACAATTATCACTTTGTTGGTCTGACATTATCATGGTAACCATAACATTCACTTTCTACTTTGAAGAAAGCGTTGTCATTACAATGATCTTTTAGTTGATAACTTGACTTCAAGAAAATGATTTTATGTGAAGTGGTCGTTAAAATTGTCTGAGTCACTTGAAAAGTAAAATGGATTCATAATTTTTCGTAAAGAAATGTCTTTATACGATGTGTCAATAAATTTAATAGTGTACCGAAGTTGGCCTTAAGATGACCTTAAAGTGAACGATGAAGGTCTCTATGTGACTGAATATCAATTGTTCGGACAAGTTGAAATAAAGCAACAAATGTTTTACCGCTATCATTTATTACAAAGCACACTAGTTTCATGTAACAGACATAGGAGCATTGGCAGGTCGGAATTTGCAACTGTCAGCGTATAGACACTTCTGAAAAAGTTGTAAGCTTTACAAGGTTTAATTTACATAGCAGAGAAATTAAAACTTCCAGCTTATATAACTGAACATTTCATAACTTATGAAGGACACCGATAAATTGCTTTCTGCATCAAAGTATTATGCACTAAATGTGCATGGTGCCGTGGAGGTAAATATTCACCTATTCATTCTTTCGGCGTTAAATATATGAGAGGTTATTTTCGTATGGTTACGTCACTTCACCCCTGAGAAGCCATCTCCAGCAACCATGGAACGGACCCACGTGATCAAACTCTATATGTCTAGTTTATAATGAGACAGTTTACTGACTGAGCCGTCATGCCTCATATTAATATATAAAAAGTATAAATTCATTGTTTATATTGCTTAATTGATTTTTTAATAAATCTATGATGGTTTTATCTGCGGAGTGTAACATTTAAAATGAAACTAAGCAGCAGTTAACGTACTAGATCCACTCCTGTTTAACAGATATTCTGCAAGCCTTTAACGTAACTCTTAAGTCAAGGTCATCCTTCTTAATAGACCGCTGGTCACTGCGCAAATGCTGTGAAGGTGGGAATATGGTGTATTATTGAACATTACTTCGCATAGAAATCGTTTGTTGCTGTCTTAGCGACAAAGCAGCTTAAATTGCTGTCATACGATTTCAAACAGTGCATCAGTTGCAACAATGGGAAAAGGCTGTAAGAATTTAATATTTTAATTGGTGTTGTAATTTTGTGTGTGCTAGTAGAAGGGTTACGTTTAAAATAAATATAAATATACACCACGCATTGAAACTAATTTCTTGTTTAAATGATTCCAGGAGGCATTGAGTAGAAGGTAAGATGTAAATGTTTTATAACGCTTCTGAATAATTTATGTTAACCACTTAAATCTCTTTGACACCAGATTGACATTTCAGGTTTAGAGGCTCAGTTCTAAAGTCGACGTTGATAGCTGTCTGTATTCATTTGCCATCTGTTGACCCAATTCTGAACTAGGTACTCTCAGAACTGTTCTTATTGAAATTCTTTTGTTAACCGTGGATTGTGGTCAGTCAGTTGCAAGTGTGGAGAGGATCAAATGATATTTTGATACAAAATCAACGGGTTGATAACAGATGTTACGCGCCTTACTTTTTGGACATACTCGGTACAAATTCCGTTGGTTTTCTCGTGCATACCAGCAGATTATCTTAGGCCTCGAGCCTTCTTGATACAGCGTCGCAAGAAAACTAGTTTCGTGGTACAGGATTTGTTAGTTTCCCATATGATCAAGGAATTGCTTTTATGGAATGCTCACAAAGCATTCGTAAAAGAATGAGTTCACTTGATCAGAAGACTTGTATTATGTTGTTCTTAAACCCTTTTCATTGCTGCTGCTGGGATATTTTTTTTAATATACTAACCCTTCATGTCAGAATTTAGTTAATCGTTTAATGAATGAAAGGGATTTCCTGCAATCTCTAAAATATTAAAGCTAACTAACTGTGACTATATCTACGTGTCTGGCTAATATTAGCACATTTCGATACCTTTAAGTGTTTGAACAAAAACGGAAACTAATATTTCTGTGTTATAGTTCAAGTGCGGGTTACCACTTCATAAGCGGAGTACAATGAAACGTTTATGGCATTACAATACAATTTATTACATTTGGAAATGTTTAGTTCAAGTGATTTAAATACATTTTTGCTCCTGTTAAATTCTGGAAGAAGATAAATTTGCCCCAGCTTGTTGAGTCTTGATGGCGGCCTCCAGATATGGAGGACAACCGACAGAGGGTGACCCTCCAGCTGTAGGGTTTGGCGGGGAGGGGCTAACAACCATATTCCTTAAGAAACCAGCATGCTTTGAAATGTTACTGAGGGCCAAGAACTTGGACGGGTTCATTCGTAAGTACTGGTAACATTAGAATCATCAAACGAACATTAGCATTTTGTCAGACCTTCTCTTACCGCGATCGAGTTCTGTATTTTTCTCTAGTCACTATATTCTAGAATAACATATATTCCGACTTCTGTGTTGCTACCCTGGTACATTTGAAAAAAGTAAAAAGTAAAGCTGTCCCACTATACGCCATGTAGGCGCTTGGGGGGGGGGGAGTGTATAACTCCTACTCATTCTTAACCTCGGCACTAGATGGCGGTGAGAGATCAGCGTCACGCCCCGGCCTCGCTTTACCCCCGGGAAAGGACCCCGGTACCCATTGTAGAGGAGGCTGGGTGGGCCCCAGAGCCAGTCTGGACGCAGAGGCTAGAGGAAAAAAAATTCTCTGCTTCCGTCGGGGACCGAAACCTGGTCGTCCAGTTCATAGCCAGTCACTATACCGACTGAGCTACCCCGCCTCGTTACACTGCTACAGCCTTGAATATTATTTTATAGACCCAGACTGGACACAGTGGTGACGAAGAAAAAATTCCTGCTTCTAATAGTGAAGGGGAAATTTAACTTTCTTTCTTGTGCTTTCGTGGTTGTCAACTTTTCATATGTTCCTTGTCCTAATTGGTATGAAATTGCTCCTTATGATTATTTACCTTCACAGAAATTTATCTTGATCGCAATTTATAAAAATAGGTTTCTAGATGTTGATGTGGGAGAAATCTTGCATAAAATGGGACAATGAATGTATATAAAAAAAATACGAATGGGATATAAAATAAAGTGTGATAATATAGACAGATAGAAAGAACAAGAAACAGAAGATAAACGCAACAATTCACTGAACAAGTAGGGGAAATGGAACGGGGAAACCAAAAAACGGTGATTAGAAGATGCGTTAGTATTCCATGAGCTTATTTATTTTCGTTCGCCACATTGTTCAAAGACATAACCGAAGTTATCAAAGTTTATTACACTTTAAGAATAGAACAACAAAATTAACATTAGTCTTCCATTAGCAGCAGATAGTTGTCAGTGATTTCCAAACTGTGGTTCGCGAAACGATTGCGGATATACAATATATTTATTTCTGTCAAAAACAGTTATTAGCTTGTCCCAGCCTTAATATATTCAGATCCACTTAAAATTCCTTAAAGTGTATTTTTATTTAGCATTCAGCAATTATATCACAGTGTCTTCCTTGAAACGCTGATAGTTTCTCAGCTATTCAAGATGTTACCTGTCTGTATGGAACCCAAAGGTTCATAATCGTGATCTCATAAACTCGCCATTGGGCCTCGTTTTGAGTCAGAGTAATTTATTTCACACCTTAAAGTCTGATTTCGGTATTAGCTTGTTGCATATGCGTAGGTCTTTCAAGGTACCTATTTATAGGTATTTATTGTTTAATTTTCATTGAAATTTAATATTGCCGGTTTCGCGGAACACAGGTTGGGAATCGCTGGATTATTGCGTCAGTTATTTAGACGATCGTGGTGACGTTGCCTTTTCCAGCAGTACTGTCTTCGTCTGCAAGCTTGCAAGGCCGGCTGTTAATATGTAGTCCGTCGCATTACCTTCTCTCAGTTAATGCACTGATAGTAGATCAGCAATTCTCAAGCAGAAATTTGCCTTCACAACATTAATTTCTAACCTTATGGTATGGATGTTTAAAGATGATTTTAAAAAACCTCTATTATTGTATGTAAAACATTATATTTAGGGTAAGCAGAACAAATAAATCCCGAAATTGGGATAAAAATCAAAATGACTCTTATAATGCACTGACAAAACAATTTCGTGTTAATGTAGTTTATTTTTCATAAAAGATAAATGCTTGAAATTAACCAGGGTAGCATTCCTCTGTTTTTTTAAAGTGCAGGGGTTTATTTTAAAGACAGTAACGTCAAATGTGGACAGAATAGCAGAAGGAAAAGAGTGGGATATGAGCGTAGAACTTAAAATGTAAGGTACAGAGTTTGCCCCTTAGAAATCTGAGGAAAGGAAGATACAAAATTATTTGTTATAATATTAAGAATTCCCTAAATTATTAAATGTATTAATTCTGTATTGAAATTTTAGATCTATCATCAAATAACGAGAATGGCCTCATAATGTGATACGTTTTAATTTCAACCAGAAACCCCCTTGAGGTTTTATTTTTAAGACTACACCCGTCAAAGTAACGATTCTGATATTGACTTATTTTGTAATGAATTTATTCAACGTTGTTTGCGAGTGAACTCACTTGGAAATTGTTCTAGTGTAGTCGTTACATATGCTTTATGTTGCTTACGTCCAGAGTTTGAATTTTCACGCGGAGACTGGCTGCCATTACTTGAGAATGTTTAGTTGTATTCCCTGATCACTTAAGGTTAATGCCAAAACTGCCTTAAAATAGGCCACTTTTGCTTTCATGTCAGTCTTAAATTTCCACGCGTTTCGTTTTTAATCTGATGCAATGTTTGCCATACATCATTTATATTCGTGTAAGAACTAGAAAGGGTTACTTAGTAAACATGAGGTTTGAGGTTTCCACGGCCGTAGAAATTTAAATTCTGGTCTTCTGGCTTTTGACATCATTTTATCTAGTTAGTTACCAGCGTTTCGGACAAACATACTACCTCTGTCTTCAGGCTCCAATTCACTTTAATCCTGAATATGGAGTTAGTATATTTATCCGAAACCACTTACGGTAATATACTATGTCAAAACGCAGAAGACTGAAATCTAAGTTGTTTAATAAAGGGAATGCGACTGATTTGTTAGAGTTATGTAATTATACCAGCAAGACTTGTTCCTAGGTACAGGCTATTTTAGTCTTAGAAAGTACACCATGAATTCTTGCAGCCACCCCACTGGTTGCGCTGTCGTGACAAGTGTCTGCAATATGGCGGGCGACTTATCCTTAGTCGTTAAAAGATAGGGCTACTGCCATGGCAAAGAATCATCACGAAAGCAGCAGAAGGAAGATTTGGTCCCATACACAATGCACGTGAAGCATAATATCGTGTTAACGATAAACATGTATCAGGATTTTAGATCAGAAAGCAAGGTTACTAATATCTTGACACGATCTGCTAAACACAGCTGAATTCTTTTCACTGCTGTTTCCACATTTTTATTAAATTTAAACTAGAAAATTTCCCATCAAGAACGAAGGAAAAATCTAAATTAGTACTTAAAGAAACACCTTTTTATTTTAAAGCGTAACAAAGCAGCATATAAAATTTAAAATCATTATTTACCTTTGCTTGAATTGAATTAATTTAATAGTACAATACGATTTAATGACCGCAATATCGAATATGTTCTAACTACATACATATATGTATATGTACATATTTGGCCTCCCTAAACACCATTACCATGGAAAAGGTTATAATATCATCCCATAAAGCTCAAAAACCTTTAACAGTAAATGATCACCATACCATCGCAAGGGCTATCATAAAACACAAATTCAAAAATATTATAACATAAGGCCCAAAATTCCTTAAAACCAAATGGTCACCAACGAACACCGTTTATTATACAGCAGATCTATGGACTTCCAGAAATGTTATTTCGTCTGTTTCCAGCGTAAAAGCAATTCCTGGAAAGACGAAACTCAGGACGACGTGGAAAAAGCAGTGAAAATGGATTCTGAGATACCAGGACACTGTATTCTATGCAAGGATGATGATCAAACGCATCATTTTGTATGATAAATGTAGCTCCAACTGAATTATTTTTAGGTGTACAATTATTTGTATCGTACACTGACGTATTCACATAGAAGATCCACTGAACCACTCAAATTTCCAATCAACCTTTTTGTTGTTTATATTAAGATTATAATGTTTATAAATGAAGTAACAGAATGAAGCACAAATATTTATATATATATGTAGCGTTTAGAGGGGAGCAGATAAACGAATTGTCTGCAATTTTTAATAAAAATTTGTAATAGCACAAAAAATTATTTTAGATAAGAATAAAAATATATGGTTACGTCACGGAAAGACTACGTTTGTAGCAGCATGATATATGTGTTTTAAAAAGCACTCCCCCCCTAAATTAAGTCTTAAGCCATACGTTTATTCCCCAAATTGATAATTATTTATTTTAACAATTTGTAAACAGAAGCTGTGGTTATGGTGATTAATTATTCTTTCACTTAACACTGGTTTTTAAATTGGGTCTACGTAGACTTATTTATGTATTTCCAGATATAGGATTAAATACTGTAAAAGTAAGAGAAATAATAACTAAAGTTTATGTAGAACTTACTTGAAGTGCACAGAAAGTCGTCTCGTATAATCTGTGGTCACATTCATTGTTTATGCAGACAATTGTAAACTTTATAAAATATGGACAGAATTAGTCATTATCCAGTTTCCATAGCGACGACACTTAAAAGGAAAATGAAAGATGCAATGGGCTGTCCTTCATAACATTTACCATTATCTGCAGTGCAACTTTTCTCGTATTTTTAATTCTGTATTTGTATGAATCATAAAATAAAAGAAGCAAATTTTATCTTGCATTATCACTGTTGATGGTAGTATTGTCCAAATTTCTGGATAATAACCGCTGTATACATTAAAACATATTTGTTTGGCGAAACACGAATATACAATTAACAAGGAAAAATATTTCCCGCCAAACTTTGACTGTGCATTACAAATGGAGGTAATTACTCGTAGTAATTAAATGATAAGGAACTTCATTAGTAAATAATTCAGAATATCATATTACAATGATATTTCTGATTTAAAATAGAGCAGAATTAAGAATATTCTCTGTATATAGGACTGACGTGGTATTATAATAAATGTCTTTCCAAAGACTATTAAAACTTATCAGTGCCAATGATCTTTGTAATCATAATATCGTGGGTTTGGACTCCCTCCTGAGCATGGAGGAGGCAGGAAACCTTTGCACCAGTTTGTCACTATGCATCACAGCTTTACAAGAGATGTCCCAGCATATCCATAACATGGTTTGCGAAGTATCGCAATAAGTTTTAAAATGTAAAAATATTTGAATCTCTTATACGTTTTTAAGTGGAAGTTCCAATCCTTCATTTTTTATCTATTCTATTATGTAGGGGGATGATAATTTTGTATGTTTATTATTCGGTTTTGTAGTTTTTAATGTAAATTGTGACATTATTAGAGTTTGTTAAAGATAGCAGAATTCATTTGATGGAAATTCCGTTCCTCATGAGGCTACAGTCATGTAGGTAAAACGTAGTAAAATGAGAGTCGTCCATGCCACGAAAGGTATTAAAAATTGTGTCCAGTGTCCAGGTGTGTATTAGGTTGGAAAATCACTGGTGTAATGTAAAGTTATGTCCGTGCTTAATTAAGCATCACGCTGTGAAAACGTATGGGGGAGTAGAGATATTCCATGATTACTTAAACTCTAATGCGAATGGTCAGATTCCTATTCCCAGGCCTCGTGTTCCTCGGGGAAGCAGGCCACAGGTGTGGACGCGGTGACGAAGATAAAAATCCCTGCCCCTATCAGCTATCTGAGCCTGGTCACGAGATAAATATCGGAGTCGTGGAAATGCCGGATTTCTGCAGACAAGAAAACTTGGCAGCACGGAATTGCCACTTCGAGTTTACAGAGAGAGGAACTTGGCAAGTGCGTCATAAATGACCCTGGGGTTAATGGTGCCGTCTGCCGTGTAACGGACGCCTCTGAGGCTACCGTCGTCGTGGCTCACGACGCCATACTCGCCCACGATGAACCCGTCAGGCGTCCTCTCTTCCACTTGGTATTTGCGGAAGTTTCTGCCCTCAACTACATAACCGAATTTGGAATTCGGATCGTTTGACTGTCCTTGTTGAGAACTGAATGAGGGGTCTGTCGTTGTTACAGCCGGAAACCGAACTCCATTGGCTCTTCCGTTCGTCATTACACTCACAGCTTCATCCACTTCGTAATTCTCCTCTGGAGTTCCATAACTTCTCTCCGGCGTACCGTAGTTTTCTTCTGGGAGCTCGTAGTTCCTTTCTGGAGGTTCTTGATGATTGATGTAACTCTTCTGAATACGACTATTTTCTCCTTCGCTTTGCTGACTCGCAGTTTGCCTGTCGGCATCAACATTGCTTTGCGGTCTGCTCGTTTGATAACTACTCTGCATGCGTGGACTGCTGTCTCCCGCTCTCTGGAAGACACTTGTCGTTTGTTCATGACTCTGGGGCTGCGGTTGTTCTGCGACCACTGCGCGTTGCACTGTCTCTGCTGTGGAAGTACCAGTTCTGTGGTAACTGGGCGGTTCCCTGTAGAATTGAACTCTGCTGTTTGATGTAGCTGTAGAGACACTGGTGTGGTAACTGACGGGAGATGACTGCGGATCAAATGGTGGTTCACTTGAGCCTTGAGAGTCGAAAGTACCGTGTCGAGACTGGACGTTAGAAGATGAACTTTCCTGGTGTATGGAGATTATCGACGAGGAGGGAGAGGATTCCTCTACGCTGAGTTGACTTCGCTGGACGGCTGTCGCTGCGGGCTGTTTTTCTGTTACTAGTGAAGCGCTCTCAGACGATGAACGACGGAATTCATCGTGAGGAAACGAATCCATGAAAGTGTTATAAATGAATCTGTTGTCACGGCCAGTTGTATTGCTTTGTTGTGCTGTTCCGAGGGCAACTGATGACGAGACGCGAACGGAAACGACTTTATGCGTCTCTTTCTCCGTTGTATCATCTTCGATTGCAGCCAAGCTGGACCAGTCCGCTGTATTTCCATCTTGTTTGCTTGAGGTCGGATTCGTGTAAAATGTTTTGTTTTCAGTAGGAACCTCACTTGTTTCAAAGTGATAACTGTCAGTTTCACCTGGTTCGTGTGAAATTATGTCCGTCGTCGTGTTATTGCTACTCGGACGTGTTGATATTTCATGTAGTTCAAAACTAACGGAGGGAGGAATATTTGATGACGTTGTGGAGTAAACATTTCTTTCGTATTTCTCTGTGTCGGGTTCTAAATCC
>NW_019059870.1:112469-133789 GCF_000696155.1 Zootermopsis nevadensis | reverse complement strand
CACTCTTTCTTGACTTCGACAGTAGATTTAAACGAATGGTGAGCTGAACGACACGGCCGTCTTACCCCTCTGGATGTGGGACCTGGTACCCTTTGGGCAGAATAACTGGTCTTGACGCTGTGGCTAAGAGATAAATGTCTTGCCCTTGCTGGGAATCGAAGCCCGGTCGTCTAGCCCGTAGCCTGCCACTATAATGTGTGTGTGTGTGTGTGTGTATAATACTTTAAGGGAAAGATATATTTGTAAGACCAAGGCGTAGATGACAGGGTAATATTAAAAAAGATTCGTAAAAGCATAGGTTGAGATTATTTGGACTGGATTAATCTGGTACACGATTGGGGACAGTAGTGGGCTGTTGTGAATACGGTAATGAACTTTTATGCTCCATAAAACGTAGGAGAATTTTGCTAGCTGAGTGAATGTTAGTTTCTCAGTAATGATTCTGCTGATTGGAATTAGTAGGTTAGTCTGTCGATCAGTTATTCAGTCAGCTGTGTGGCTCGTTAACTGTTGAAGTTTCACGTTCTTACGTCCGCAGAATAGTGACATTAATCTTTATTACAACGGGTTGATGTAAATTGCCTGGTAAGTTTTTTATCATTGACGGTAGATTTTTATGATTACCTCCTGCAACGACCTACAACTACAAGTTCTTTGTATTCAAGTCTCTGACCAGTATCTGACTTATTTGGTATGACGACAAGTGACGAACCGAACTAACCTACAGCACAGTAACGCTTTTGAGAGAAAAAAATCCCGTATTATTACAGATCGCTATGAAAACAATATGAATTTCTATCAGACGTGTGTGATTTTTACGTTCTGTTCAGGAATCAAAGTACACCACAACAGACGTACTTGTTGAACATCCATCACATTTCGTTCGCACCGCGTAATATCCATACTTCAGCAATGCGTTTATTTTAAGTCGTTTCTGACCGTTCACTGATGAAATGTCTACAATTCGCTTAAAAGTATGACAACCTCCTTTATGCGCGCTTCCATCTTGGCGCAATTGGTCTGAAGCAGTTTTTTCAAAGTGACCGACTTTGTTTATGCATTGCATTTGCAAACAATGCGAATGCTAATAGGACGTCTAAGTCCATTCATAAGAGGCTGTTGCAGTTGTAAATTACGTAGAGGAGTGTGGAGGAAAGCTGCAGGAGGTAAGACGGATTCAACCCTCTCGAAGTACTGGTTGAATCAGACCGGCCTTGAACTCAGGACCGCCAGAAGCCACTGCACCGCTGTCTGTAGTCAGCTTCGGCGCGTTTAAATCTGAGCTGAATACACAATAGAATTTATCTGAAGTCCGAGTCCCATAAATTCTTTGTTTACAATCGTGTTTTGTAAGTATTGATGTCTGGAATAATAGTCATGGTTTAGAATGCTTTATTTTCCTTCTTTTTTCTCGAAACATAAATATTAAAATGTGTAAGGTTGTAATTTTATGAGCTCTTGTATATAGCTGCAACTCTTCGCCTCTCATTCTGATGCAGAAACGGAGATCGAGGGTGTTCAAGAATATATGTAAAGTATATCAACTAGAGAAATATTAGGTCCTTTCACGTAGAATTCTGTTTAAGTCTATGTAAGTAATTACGTTAGAAATTAAGATTAGTAAATAAGTAAATTAATGATAAAATATGCGATTTGAAAAATACGAAATTGGTTCAGTAAAAACGGCAGTAAATAAGTAGACTTACATGTAGTCTGATACTGGGATAGTTATAATTCTAAAAGTAGACCAACAATATTAATAAGGTTTTTCATTATTACAGATTATTATGTTATTACAGCGCCATTTAAACTTGCACAAATTACATCAGAATAACCTGAGGTGAGGAAATTAATATAATTGTTGAGCGGGTAAGGATCTGGAAGGATGGGGTTAGGCCCAAATGTAATATCTCAAATGAGATTTGAAACATACATTTTTAATACAATTCTAGAATATTATTGTTGCATGAACGTGATCTTTCTTGAAGTTATAAGGTATTTTATAAGCATGCATCTATTATCATATATACACGAAACATTTGTTTCGCTACTACATAATAGTGATAATTACTATTAACATAAAATTATTATTTATGTTGCTGTGCAAACACTAAATTTGTATACGTATACAATATACTAGAAAGCTTTATTATAACTATTTAATGTACGCATTACTTTGTTTTCGGGTTATTTGTATTTATTCTCTTGTGCTGACTGTTAACTGGTTGTTACAGCTGTTAAACTAGCACCTACGGCCAAAGAATTGAATTAAAATGAATTATTCTAAGACTTTGTCACAGTACAGCAGGTTACATAGAAGGGGAGGGTCCGAGGCATAACTTAACCAAATTATAGTTTATCCGTTCTTTGGGCTGGGTTACATATATTTATAGTTTTAATAGTCAGGAAACGAACCGTAGAAACCTTGGGTTGAAATCTGCATGCGTTTGTCTCTTATGTACCCACACAATGTCATTATCACATTTGTAGGTCATTCACTGACTCATGTGCTAGCATTTCCATACACGCGCACTGAGCAGTGTATTAAGTATGACGTCTGTTTCCATGAGAACGTGGGTATTTTTATTCATAATTCATGTTTACAGTTTCTAACTATTTTCGTGAACGAAGTACATAAAATTAATCGAGGGCAATGTCTGTCCGTCCCTTCACGCATTTCATTGCCAAAACTCTTGAACGGATATTGTCTAAATTTGATATAGGGGTTATATTGTAAATTGGCCGGGGGAATTGCCTTTAGAACATAGTGTCGAAATATTTTAGTTACATGATGGGACATACTTAGGATACTTAGACGACCTTCTTCAAGTGCCTCAGCACTGCGGGTCCCAACTTTTCGTTAGCTTTGATCTATAGACATTTTGGTAGGACTCCTTGGACGAGGGATCGGCCCGTCGCAAGGCCTCTACCTGTACACAGGACAGCGCAACACAGAAGAACGCGGACAAACATCCATGGCTTGAGTGGGATTCGAACCCACGGTCCCAGTGACCAAGCGGCCACTGTGACCCCATGATGGGACATGGATAAAGAAAAGCCCAAGATAAGCGAATGTAAGGTGAAAGACATAAATGATAAAAATATTTTTAAAAACAGGGATATGGGAGTCTTTGAATTGTTTGTTTGTCTTAATATCCTAGTTGTGTCTTTCCATTTTATTTATTGGAAAATTATTACACGATACGATGATTTCCCTTGGAAGATTTATAATTAATTAGTTCACCCATCAATTTCATGTTACTGAATTTCGAATGTTCGTTGCCGAAACCACAAAATACCACTATTAGAACTTATCCTGAGACAAAGAAATACATTTCACATTTTTACAACCTCCGTCTCTGAGATTAGCTGTAACATTCATTATCTTAGATTTCTCAAGAGATCTTTACCATTGGCGTTCTACTACCATAATCTTTAATCAATTTATTGTTTCGCACGCTAATTACATGTCATCATTCTTGATTTATAGCCCGAAAATATAATGTAAAGATTACAAATTGCGAAGGTGATTATCAAGTCTCTCATATTTTGGCTTTAATTTTTCATTTTCTGAATTGTTGCTAATAAGGTCAAGGTTGACAGAGCTTGTCCTGTCACCAGGAACTACAATAGAACGAAGGTCAATCAGAAGGCTGCGTGGGACAAGGGCGTGGCTGGGTGGTATTGTGGGACCCCTTATCTTCATATAAGTACTTGCTGAGTAATCGCCCGGGGCGGTGTAACTTTCTTCCCCTTGTTTATTATCATATGATACATTTATTGGTCTCTATTGGTACGTTTGAACACAGGAAATTATATTTTAATGAAGCATGTATGTTCTGTTCGGTCTTAAGACGGCTGTTGCTATGAAACCATAGCAAGATACCCGCTGGTTTTCTTCAGCAAGCTTCCGTGGATGGGTTTTTATCGCTGTCACATAAAACAATTCGTTTTCATGTTAAGATAGTCTTAAGGGGATTTAAGTTCACAGCATCTTTGGTCGAAATGAACAAACATGGAAAGAGTTTAGGATCTCACGGTGGTGAATATGTCGACGTCGATTTTCTGGGTAGTAACGCCATGTGCATACCAGCGTTCTGGAGGAACCTACTGCCTCTATCTTCAAGATGAAAAAAAGTGTGGAAATGCCTCCAATTTGAAGCAAGCAGGGTTCACATGCGTTACTTCAAATTTTGTGTCTAGAATTTAATGAATAAGGACTTAGAGGAATAGTTTATGACGTCATCTTTCAGGTACTTCTACACTTGTAGTAATGCTAACGAGAAATGATGTTGATAATTACAAACTTTTGGGGAACATTATCTTTCTATGGTCGACATTAGTACAGACTTAAATTTATGATTTAGGGTTCTCATGGCGGAGATGTCGCTGTTGGTATTATAGGTCGTCGCAAGTGAATTAAATACAAGAAATAAAGTGAAATTGTTGTATATGGACGGTTACATTTCAAATGACGCTCTAGTACAGCCTTAAACAGTACAGATGGTTACAAAAATTTCAGAGGAAGCTATTGTCGCTATATTCAGAAACTTCAGCCCTGAAGATGGTATCGATACTTTCCTCCGAAACATTAGTTCCCACCTTCACGGCATCATAATCCAGAAGACCACATTCTTGGTGTTTCATTTTCAGAAAGAATTTTTCATCATCCTCGTGTTTGTGAATTAATTTTATACAGAAGTTGTAGGTACGTTTTTATCTCGTTATAAAACTTTACGTGCGTCATTGAACCAAACGCTAAATATAGGTTTCATGCGTGAGCTATACTGTTTATATATACTGCAAAAAATTTCTTACCAGAAGGCTGCATTACAATGATGAAATTTAAGAGTATAGAGGTAGGGAAGCCTTTAATGGCACAATCATGATAAAAAATCATCACTTTGAAACGTGTTATGTGCTGAATAGTCGGAAGGATATAATTGATACCCTAAGCGTATCTTTCATTATAAAATAAGGGAAGTAGGTTTAAAACTAAATGACTTTTCTTTTGTTTCTGTATTACCATGACAGCTTGTTCTATTAGAGAATATATTTATAAAGCTACTCAAGGCTACCCATTAAACTCCAGCAATGATGAATAATAGCAGAATACGAAGTTTATTTCCTTGATGAGTTAATCACACATGATGTAGGCTTGCAAAATAAAATTAATTACACACTACAGTCTGTTTATCAACGTCTGGTCTTCGGTATTGACCATAGAATTTGATGTAAGGAATGCTAACCTTGACATCACGCACAATGCATCCTTTCCCAAGTTAAGAGAGCTGAAGTTTGTACGTTGTTAAAAGCTTCGATAATTATTTGACATCGCCTTGAACTTATTTGTCATTAAACTAAAAATATGAGACAAGTGCTGCAGAAATTACCCCAACTTTATTCCAGTCCGGGTTCCAGAAAGTAATTGAGTAAAGTATTTTGTAAACTGTCTTTTTGTTTATAATTTAATCCTCTTTTGGTCCATGCCATAGTTCTTGAATATAATTCTTATTATTTTCCCTCTAAATAACTCTCTTCACGACGCATACGTTTAAGTCAGTAGCTTCTAGAAATATTTAAGCAGAACTGAATTTAGTGGACAGTCAATTATCGAGCTTTATTTGCAGGGAAGAAGACCATTATACTTGAGCATATTCCATACGTCTCCAGAAAGAGTGGCGCCTGACTCGCAATTGGATCTTAAAATAGAAGATGACCCTATGACTAAGCCCCATTTCAAAAAAGTGTATATACCGAACGTCGGGACCGAGTAGTTTACACTCCAGTGGAGACCCCGGGTTCAAGTCTGAGGCCGGAAACAACGTGTCCTGAACGTCGGTGGTTCGTCTTATCTATAGATCTCCTCAGAAAAATTCTGGAATATTATCTTAAATTTGGCCACGACCACTGCTTTCCACGTTCCTTTCCAGTTCATTATTCAATAATCATGCCATTCAACGGTATATAATATGAAATAATAGAGTGTTAGATATATCACGGATAAATATATAAATAGGGAGGCTAGAAGGTAGACGTGTTATGTTTCTTGGAGTTTTCTCGACTTCAAACGCATTCAGCAACTAACAAATTTTTATGAGCTCTTCATACTAAAGTGACTGACTAGACTTAAATATATGTAAGTTTACATGCGTAACGTTGTGGTAAAGTACAGGGAGAAACTACAATGTAAGATTTTATTTAGTTTCTTTCGTAAAGTTCCCTACCATTTAAGACCCGGTGGTAACTATATGTACCACCTACTTAAACGTTCAGTAACTCAACATTTTGTCCTCTAAGTTTACATGGGCCTACGGGTTTTTGTATGATTCTCGCCATAAACAGCGATTATTTCCTTAAATATCACTAACCAGTTAATCTTTGTAATCGTGAAGTGAAGTGAAGTGTTTTCTTTGCGGTACAGACTGAATTTGTAAAAAGGTATAAAGACGAGCTTCGTGCTGCATGCTACTTTATCCTTAACAGAAGGACGAGCGGGCATTGCCTGGGAACCTTCTAACTATAAGATGCTCTTTTTTCCCCCCTAAATCGAAGTGTCTCTCACTTCTCCCCCCCCACCAATTTCCTCTTTGCTAATTCTACTCTTCTGTTATCCTTGATATCTTCTCTCTCTCTCTCTCTCTCTCTGGTGCTTCAAAGGGTTAAATCTTGCTATTTTTTACACTACAAATCCAAGGCTGGAAGAGAGTTGATGCGGAAACATTCTACGCTGCGCTCTTTGTGGTTTTACAGTAGATACGAGATGAGTTGGATATTCGTTTTCCCGATGAGGAGGTCGAAAAGTCACTCATGGTCACAAGCTTTAACAAGCTTTAGAAACTTAGTGATTACGTAAACTGGACATTAAGAATGGGAAATTTATGTAAAACAAGCAAAGTACATTTTATAAGATAAACACGTGAAAATACTTCCATATTGCGCGTTACATTATAGCCAAGAATTCTAGTCACGACCTCACCGAAGGTAAAATTGCTCCCACTGTTTCTAGAAACTTAACACCTTATTCTGTTGGCATGAAAATCATTTCTGAAAAAGGATAATGTCTTTCTTTCTACAAAATTCTTTATGAAATTATTTATCCTGTACTTGAAAATGCATTACAACATATCAAAAACACTTTTTTCGTAATAATTATTATTATTGTAAATTATATTATACTGATACGTTCCTCGTCAAGAATAACTGGAAATCAAATATAGCTATATGGCCCAAAATCCCTTACCAGCATTACCATGGCAAGTTATAACAACACGAGCAAATTACTGTTCGCGACTGTAATCTTGAGACTTGCAAGGGATGCAGGAAGTCCGTAGCGTTAAAGGCAGACGCTATCTCTCCTCCTTCCTCCTTCACCTCACTTCCTCACCCCGCAAGTCTCAAGATTACAGTCGTGGACTATTTTGATTACTCACTAAAGTTAAGGTGTCTAATTAATAGTGTGAGATCAGAGTTCGATTCTCGGCAAAAGCAGCGATTTGTGTGTTTACCACCACACTGTCCGGGGCTTTAGAGAGGCGTTCCCAAAATTAAGTGTCAGTTTGATAAAGGGCGCTACTTTTCCTGACGTTGAAGCAGACGGACGATACGTGAGACGTTCGAAACAAACTGTCATCCATCATTGTGTACCTTTTGTGACGCGTTCACTAACTTAACATTTATCCCAGAATGTATATATACACTTTGTAGTTCTCAAAAATTAACTGTAAATGTTTCTCTGAATATCAATACGCCACAGGTTTTTTAATGGAGATATGGTATGCTGTTTGTAGATGTAAGTCGGAATTTTTAATATTTTCATATGACATTCGTGCTCAAAAGGATTGATATATTTTCTATCATTTTAATTAATTTCTTTGTACTGTTTGAATAAAGTATAGTAATTACTCTCAACTTCTCTAATATTGTCCCTAAGTTTGAGATTTGACCTCTAAGAAGAAACGTATTTCATTACTGTTTTTTATACTGAGTCGTCGTTTCGTGAACATTAATAATGCCTCATGTATTATTTACAGACCATAAGATATCCTTATTCCTAAGTTATATAAACAACTCGCTTCTACATACATAAATCAGACGAATTCTATTATCCACTCCCCCTTGTCTTCTATAATCTTGCCTTTGGCCATTTCTGACGACCTTGGTTTGAAATTTCTTCCTAAATGCGTAACGTATTAAATGTATATTTGGCTGCGTTTATCCTCACAAGCACGAATCGGTAAGTAATAATAACAGCAACAACAATTATAGATTTGTCTGCTCGTTGTATGTAGTGTTTTTCTGTCCACGAGTGGCGGTCATTATACGTACACGAACTAGAAATAGGTATGAGAGGTTCCAGGTTCTCATTTCGACGAGTGTGAGGTTGAGTTTCCTGTGATACTGCGCCCTGTAGTCTGGCAGAAATTGACCGACGTTTCAGAGATGGTTAATTGCATTCATCAACAGGGCGATGAGTGTCCCTGCCTCTCTTAAACATGAATATTCATATCGTATAGGATTAAAATTATACATCCCCAATAGTAGATTGTGGTGATCTAAGAATATCCTCGATTTGATTAATAATTTTATATCAAACTGATTTGAATGGACATGTAACGCGAAACAGACTGATATGCAGTAGTAGGGTTAAGTAAACAGCGGTTGTTTCATGTAGGTAAGGCTTAAACACTGTATTATATTTTACCATTTCTTTTCATGAAGTGTAGCTACTTTTATCTATAATAGAATCTTTGATCTTGCGTCTGATGTTAAAAGACAAGACTGTGGGCTTATGAATTCTGTTACTGGCTGGTCTTGTCCGTACGACAATTAATCACCTACAGCTGCCTACTATGTGACCAACTGAAGCAGACTACTTCCTGAGAATCTAGTAGTAACTCAGTTAAGAAACTCCATTCTCCAGAACCCGAAGGTCTCTAACCGTAGGAGCTCGCCTCACATAAAATAAAGCTTAATACTCGATTTAGCGTCAAGAATATTGAGTGTGCTTGAGAACAGGATGTTGAGAATATTTGGTTTATAAATTATTGTGGTAACCGTTGTTCATTTGCATTTCCGACTGGGAATGATCTCAGAAATAAACACTCTGAAGTAATGTCATGAAGTCACCGGACACCCTGTATAGTTAAGTTGATATTATTTATTACCTTTCGTCTTGTTCGCAGGCTGACATGAGCGATGATACTAGTCTCTAACCATTATCCATTTAGATATCTCTATTATCACCTGACGATCAGCTGTATGTTTCTTGTCAAGCTGAAGATTTATTTATGTTTTTTTTACTGACATTAACATAGAATATGAGCTACGTGTTTTATTAATGTACGTGACCATTCGAGATTGGACCTGTCACGTGAAGAATGTTTTTGCTAACATTCAGATGGACTCTCCCAGGCGTGTGTCAAGATACATAACTTCCTTTAAACGTTGTGGTAAGGTAACAAGTCAGACTAGTTCAAGCAATTTAGTCCAGTCCTCGCTCATTCTTATAGACACTGTGATTATATTCCGACAAAGGCTAATGGTTACCTGACCTGTATGAACGTTGAAGTCTGGCTAATAAACACAATACTGACGTCTGTTAAATGGTTCCGTGCCCCCCCCCCCCCCCCCCCCACATAAATCTTTCACGTCGGCTGGGGTATACACAACTCCGTACGTTTGTTCTGGTCTTAGAACGCTGAAACACTTGGATCGCGGTTTCGAATCCAAGTTAGGAAGCTAATGTTTCTCAGCGTCTTAATGTTATTCTGAAACGGCAGACCAGTTTGTACGGTGGCGTCGTATCTTGTGTTTTAACTTAGGTAGAATATTTACTTACGTAATAAGTTTAACCCGTCCAGTCATTGTTGACGACTAATTAACAAGAAGAATAATTATAAATACATCTTATCATATAATTACAAGACTCTCGTGTTAAGTAGCAATAGTTTCGCTAACACCTCAAAAGTTTGTCATTAACTTATATGTGACGTTTCGGAAAATTAAATGTTGATATACTGGATGGCCTCGAACGGCGTAAAGTGCACACTGAATTTCGTAAAAATCGATCAGGTTGTTTAAAAGTTGAAAGAGAACATATGGACACAGCGTGATAAACTCTTAAGCCAAACTATTACAGTTTTTCTTTACAAGCTGATAGTCGTTCAGATAGTCAAGAAATACCCCGCCTTGAATTAAACCTGAAGGTTTATTAGTTTTCTCGCTTCAGACTTTCCAGCAAATATTTTGAAAGCAAAAAGAAAAGAAAGAATTAGCAACATCCTGCGGGCAGGTGAGCACAAGATGACGGCATTACTCAGATCTCGTCTCGATGCTTCGATGAACAGACCTTGTCAATCGCTCGTCAGTGGCAGACGCTGTGGGACAGAGGTCGAGATCCAAGGTTAGACGCGGTGACTGGATGTATGACAGTTCTTGCAGAGATTGATGCAGTCAGTTACTGAACTGACCACGGGTCAAAATCTTAGTCAAGGACGCCGGCCTAATAGGGAATACATGTCAAGTCTTTTGCTTCAGAATTCACTGGAATTCTAGCTTTAACCTGGGTCGCTTTAGAACTGAATCAACTGGATACGAAAAGTAATGTTCGATCACTTAGCGAATTCCAATCCGCAGGAACACTGTACCGGAGACTTACTAACTACACGAAGCAGAGTCTTTCTTGAGATCCTGATAGACCGCTTAACTAACCGACGAATTCCCCGCCTTTGATAGAACAGCAAGATACATTACTGTGCTTATAAGAACCTGCCACCGGTCCTATCTTGGACCAGATACATCCAATGGACACCCCCGTACCCTGTTTCCCTAAGACTCAATTTAATATTATCCTCCGATCTGCATAAAGGTCTTCCGAATAATCTCTTACTTTCACTTTTGCGACCAAAATTTGTATGCGTTTATCTCGCTAGGCATGCTACATACACCGCCCATCTCATCTTCATTGGTTTAATCATCGTAATAATATTTAGTGACGCGCACAAATTATGGAGATTCATGTAATGTGTCCCATCTTTCTTTTAATATGACCTTCTTAGAACCAAATTTTCTTTTCAGCACGCAGTTCTCAATTTCCGTTCATCCATTGATATAAGAAAGATCTTTGAAACCAAACAGAACAAGTAAAATTATAGTAGGTGCTTTTAGGTTTGCGTATTTAATGCACAAGGCGGGTTGACAGAACGTTCTGAACTGAATTGTAGCAAGCGAAAATGCATGAGCTTTAGTAATTAAAAAGGTGACGTAATACAGTGACATTCAGACTGTCAGGTTAAAAGGCAGGTAACTAATTAAAATACCTCTGTAGTATTTAAGAACGAGTTACGTTCGGATTATGGATCTCCTGTTACATACAGGAAGATTGCTCATGAACTGTTTCGGATTTGAAGTTTTGAAACAAGAAACTGTTGCATCTTGGTGTGAATGTATAAATCATAGCGTTTAAAACTGACGGTTATTTGCGACTAAACTGCAGAGGTCAAATAGCGTTCAATTCCTCATCTAAAGTATATTTAAGAATTCAGTTCGTACCGCAAAGAAAACACAACACTTCATACCGTTACAAAGATCAACTAATTAATGCTGTTTAATAAAATCATCGTAGTTTACAATAAGAATGAAAAGAAACATGCAAACACCAAAAAAGGATTAAACTTCTATCTACAAAAGTTAATTGTATTTTCCTTTCCAGATGTAACACAAGATTCCAGCACTTCCTGGAATTTGAATGAATCGATTGTAAAGTCGATAAAACTTGCGTTTACATCTCATCGATTTATATGGTTTACACACAGGCGGCTTACGCAATTGGTTACAGCAAGCTAACCTAAAAAATGTTAGTCATGAATTTTAATTCGGTGTCTTGATCAGATAACATTAAAAGTACGTCTAGCAAAGGTGAGGCATCACTTCTTCTGATCTGAATAAGAGCAAAGAATACAAATATGTATTGGTTCTTTAAAATAAATAAAAAATGAACGTGTAATGGGGGGTACTTGTTCATACATCGCTGTGACGTCTGTCAGGTCACATTTCATTTATTAAACCATTGAACGTATTTTGACTAATACTGTTAAGGAATTTTTATTTTTAATATGTAACATAGTTTAATTCAATCTCTACTGTGCATGAAACTCAAATCTGAGTTGGATATTTTTATCTTGAAATGGTGGATCGTACAAGAAAACTGGTACATGGCTGTATCTCATAAAGTTATATTAAACCATGTTTTGATATGGCGGTTTACGATTAATTAGTTCATTAAATGACTTCTGAAACTTTGGTAAACTTCTACCAGACCACAGGGCACTACGACCCATAAGAGAACCATCCTCGTAATCACCTCAGATCCTATGAATGGTAGGATGATTAATAAATAATAAATTGGAAAGAAGTATTCGTGGCCTAATGCACTGTAGGCTATACCATCCCGGAATTTGCCTGATAGCCCGAGGAGAACCACGGAAATATTCAGCCGACCTCTACAGAAAAAGGCAAATAACTCGAAAAGATAAAGTTTATAAAATAATACGTAATGTGTGTGTTTATATATATATATATATATTCATACGCGATTAGTAGCTTATATTCCGGAGGTCCCGAATTCAAATGTCGTGGTGTTTATCAGTTACTGTAGGTAAATGCCGGGATAGTTTCATAAATTAGACCATGACTGATTCCTTCTAAATCATTATTCAGTCATAGTCATTAAACATCGTAACATTCAACGCCGTATAGTCTAAGCTACTGACAGCGTCGTTAAATAAAACAAATATGTTTTTTTATGCTTAATAGTATTTAAATTAAAGTTATAAAATATTATTTTCTAAATTATAGCTATTGTTATAAGTTTTGCACGTGGTTACTTTTATCTGATTGCGCAGTAGATTTGGTAAAGTCTGTTATCAACCAGTAGAGATTAGATAATCGTTTTGGTTGGCCAACATAAGCCTTGCATTTCTAGTTGTCTATTGTTAAAATGTGTAACCCGTATCTTTTTTTACAGAACTAACACTGTTCTTATGCGCAACTCGGAGGTCACGACTGAAAAATGAGACTGTAGGTATAAACTACTATGCATTATTAGTCCTTCATGGTAAACTGCGTGAAGTTGTGATCAGTACAACATATTCTGTCACAAATTCCATAAGAAGGCGGTGATACAGACTAGCTACAAGTCCCAGAGGCTTGCTGGCTCTTTGTCGTATTCAGACCCGTTACAGTCGCTCGTGAAAGTCTCTCTCTGTGCTTGTATAACCACGCGGTTTTGTAAGTTAGGAAAGGAAACTGGGCGGCAGCCAGAGCCGCGGCCTGTGAGGTATGAACACGCGGCCAGTCACCGTTGCATGACTAACACGACCTTGTCTTTCTAAATGGTACCTGTGCTGCCATTGGGTGAAGCACAGTCAAAGCAATGTGCTGCCAAAACACTACGCCATGAATGTGTATAGGGGCGTGGAGGTAAAGCTTAACGCATTCTAAGAAGTTTCAGGTTTTTTGGGGGTATATCAGCCTGTTGAGAGTATTATTACCGCTTTTACTGAGACTGTCATGATTATTTGAGTACAGGGAAGTATTTTAGAAAGCGACACCATGAAAGATCTAGTCTATTATGGCAACATCTCTTTATATCTTTAAAGTCCAGTTGTAACTGCATGTACCACCTGCTTTAAGGGTCAGTGTCTCTGTATTTGTATTTATGGGTTTTGTATGATTTTGATTGTAAACAACAGTTGTTTATTTAGGCAGCATTAACCAGTTGGTCTTTGTAACTGGTGATCTGTTGTGTTTCCTTTGTGATAGTTAATAATTATTAACTATTATTTTGACAACCATCGGCTTCAATGGATTTATTTCAATATGGGAGGCGGATGACCATGCAGTTCAATGTATTTAGTCTTCCTGTCTGCCTAAAAACGTAAAGATTAAATATAGCATGCAAAGCTATAATTTTGTCTTTTGTTTTTATTGGGCGTGAAACCCCAACTCAAAATTAATGGAACAACACAGAATTGAAGACGTTTAAGGACACTTATGATAAAAGCTTAACTTAGGGGGGTGGAATTACATAATGAGGATCTCCATAGTTTGAACTATTATTATTGCTACGATGAAATCAAGGAGAATGTAATGGGCGGGGAAAGTAGCATGGAGGGGTGTGTGAGAAATATGCACAAAATTTTTGTTTGGAATTCTGAATGGGGAGAGACCAGTCGAAAGATCTAGGATCTTAGGGAAATACGATTTGTGGGTGTGGATTGGATTCATATTGCTCAGGAAAGGGACAGGTGGCGAGCTCTTGTGAACACTCCAATAAACCTTTAGGTTCCATGCAAGACATGGAATTTCTTAAGTACCTGAGCGTACTATTATCTTCTCAAGAAATACTGCTCTATGGAGTTACGTTGTTAAGAGAGGTGGATGAAACTGACCTATGATCTTCTTTAATGACGGGCTATTGTGTTGGCGGTGTTGAAACTTCGGGTTCCATTGCCATAGAATTAATGAATCAGAGTAAGTGTGTTACAGACAAGGCTAGAAGTGGTGTTTGTACTGTAATCCGGATTCCTGGCTAGATAGAACAATGCACACACCTCTAGGTGTTTCCATTACATTCCACAGTATTCGTACGATGTCATACACATCGCGAGTAAATCCGATAATCCTTTCACCATGATAGTTTTAATGCTATTGAAACGTTTCAAGGCAGATCTACTGTAGCAAGTGTCTGCTGTCTAACCATGCGCAGTGCTGGACACATAATGAATGACGCAGATCGAAACAGAACATATCAGAGTACTATGGTATGCAACGGCGGGCTGGGAATGTAGCTAGGACATAGTACATGAGAAATGCACACAGAATTTTGGTGCGGAAATGTCTACAGTCTGTAGAAATACGAAACGAAAGTAAGAAATGTGAAATGAAGAAGCAGGAGAAGAAGATTTAAGCGGAATTATAATAATGAAACATGAAAATTAATATCTTAAAGAGGAGATTATGATGGAGGATAAGAATAATAATAACATGAGGACAAAGAATAATATGGAGAAGTAGAAGGAGCGACTGAATAAGAAGATGACTCACAACGAAGAAGCAATAACTTGAAACTAATGCAGATGTCCGTTACGTAGCGATTATTAATGCAGTAATCGGAATGAAAGGAGACGTGATGGATTACTAATGAGCTGAAGTCTTTTATTATCTGCGATTTCTCTCTCATGGGGCAATGCACGACTCGCTGTGTGTACGTACAGACTGCTGCATTAGCCAACACATGATTGTCCAGGGTCTGACCTAGTTCCGAATCCGCACAAATTTGAGTAAACGGCACGCACTTGAAACATCACCCGCATTATTTTGGTTTCTGCAGTATAAATGTGGCTAACGAACGGTTAATAATTTGAAGTGGTTTTGTAAGCTATCAGGTACAGAAAAATGTATCTGCGCTCAACGCGGATTAATCGGTTAGTTCCTCTGGTTTGTGAAACGAAAAATAAAACTAAATTAGTTATATCTGACTGACTGAATGGGATTTTTTGACGTGGAAACGGAAGGAATAAGAATTTTAGAGAAAACCAAGTGATCCGCTGGATCGCATGTCGCCACGACATGTGGTGTATTCTTTTTGCAGTTGGAGACGACCTCTAGGTAGGGAGAGTAGCTGAGAACGTATTGAATGAGCAGTATCCGACGGCCGACAAGGGGGCATTATCCAATGTTGGGTTTGTTGGACGGCTAGTAACTAATCCTCACCGTTAAGAACTGATATTTTACGAATTTTATATTTCTCTCAGACTTCAGTAATTAAACTTTTCGGTTCCTTGAAAGCAAAGGACATCTTGACTAGTTGAGCAAATGTTAGTTTCATAAAAAGAGCTTCGTTCATGGAGTTATTCAAGCACTTTTATTACTTACTACTCTTAAATAGTCATTCAAAAAAGTGGGAGGGGCCAATGAAATATGTATCTGTGTAATCATGCAGCGATGGGATTTGTTGCCAACATTCTGGCTACTAAATGTTAAAAAATATTACCTTAGATTTCTGACAATTTTAGTGACTGGGGAGACGTCTCCACAATTGGCAGATACTTTTAGTTTAGGAGTAAAAACCTCATGCATGCGTAATATTGTAATTATCATGACAAAGCAATACTTAGCATTGTCCTTTTTCGTGGCTAGTTTTGAATTAGTCCTATGTGTGTACACATCATGCAAAGAACGCATAATGAATAACTTCTTAAAAACGTCTAATCCTTTGGCGCCACTGAAGTATTGTTTTGATATTTGTTTTCTGTTGCATTATGATTATTAATATGTTCTGTCATTCTCTAAGGTTTTCTTATGACCCCACCCAACGTGTATCTCTGGTTGCTGCTTCCAGTGTTATCTGAAATCTCTACATAGGTCTATTTTTAAAACAGCTTCTGTTAACTTTAAAATATGACCTTGAAATTATTCTCAGTGGAAACGGTCACAGAATTGGGACAAATATCACATTAAATTTTGAGTATCGATCAGTGAGACGAGTGTCACACTGCTTCTGACAGCACGCCGTAAAACACTTTGTTTGCTTTTTTTTCCCTTCTGTCAGTTTTCCAGGATTACGGTTTGGTCAATAAGTTTTAGTTATCTTTCATGTCGTTCTTAATTTTCTTTCTCTTATTGTTATTATTATTTGTTTTTGCCATTGTTTTGTTAGCTGAATTCTGTTGTAATGTAATAATTCCTATTTTTTTATATGTCTTCAAAGGATATTTGATTGATACGCATCACGAGTTAGTGTAATAACTTAATACTACTGAGAAAGAAATATTAAAGCTTGAATTTGTTGCATCGTTTCGCGGCCTCCCCCATATATATATTTATATATTACGAAATTGTGTGTAACAAAACGTTTCCGTGTTTCAGAGATAGCAGTATGCTGTCTTGCTTTTATTCGTAATAGGAGTTTCTATTTAAACGTTCGTAGGAATGTTTGCGGTCAAGCAATTTATGTTGCGCTTTCTTAGAGCGGATACTGTCGTGATACGCTAATGTCTTGAGCATCCGGAGAAAACACAGACTGAGCCTCGTATTGTTATTGTTCTGCAGAATACAGACTAGAAAAATGGACCAAGGCCTTTCTAAATGCATCTGACAGGAAACATGGTCAATCTGTTAAGTCTAAACCAAACGAAACAAGGTTGAATTTAGTAAAATCTTCAGGGAAATAATCGGAAACGCTTGGCTGAGCTTGTAACAACACTACGATTTTGTTGTAAGTGGAAAACGGCTTGAACAGAACAGGGATATTGCGTCATGTTACGGGATTCGTGAAAAATTGACTACCAAATTAAAACAAGAATTAATATTATCTCTGATGGAATTTTTCTAAATTTGATTACTATTCTTTTATGAGTTACGTATATCGCGATGGTATGCATCCATCATCATCGCCCTGATGATGGAGGCAGCGAGGACCTCTGAAACGTCGGTAAACTTCTACCAGACTACACGGCGCAACAACCCAGAAGACAGCAATCTTCAGACTCACCGCCGTTAAAACCTCAAATCCTTTCCAGGTTTTGAGGATGTGGACTGAATTTGTCTGGTCCTGTGTACTGTCCAGTGGCGGGCTGTTGTGGGTACGGTAATGAGACTTTGGAATCCATAAGAGACATAAACTTTATTTAGAAAAACTGATAAATTTTCAGCTTATCAAGTATTCCGCTGTTTGAAATTAGTTAACAGCTAAATAGTCCACGGTTCAAAATTTGTTCTTTTTCGAATATCCTTCTACGCAACTATCACCACCGACCATAATATACGCGGTAGGCCCGGCCAGCCAGCAGTTATCACAATCTATACCCTTATTTGATAATTTACCTCTGACCCTGAACTTTGCTAGTGCGAGAAAGAAGTATAAGTTAACTTGATATATTCAGTTCTCCTTTATTCGGCGTAGTAATGTAAGAGACAAGATCTGTACACAAATTGTATTCAGAATAACAAAAGGCTTCTGTTGTTTATTTCATAAGAATACATTTTAGTCGGTGATATCATCAGCCTTGGTGATTTAGATGGCATGTCCAGTTTGCAGTTTGTCGGTAGAATTTCATTCCGTTTCAAACCGACCTAAATATTGTCGTAGGATAAACAAATGTGTTCTAAAAATTTGCCCTTGAAACCGATCAACTTTTGACAAAATGAGCACCTGTTGTAATGTAGCTTGTGGTATGTCGCTGTAAATAATCGATAATTAGAGTCGGTAATACAGGAACTGACCTTGAGTTCATCAGCTAGTTACCATAACCTCATCATTAAGTTCCGTATATGGTAACGCCAGAACGATTAATTCGAACAACAGAAATGAATTGTCGTCTGGTGATGACACAGCACTCAGGATAGACTAGAGAAACATTAGGCCCGTCCGGTGGGTCAGACTGTATCACCAAACCTGTGAGCGTGCCATAATTCCTTATTACATGTTTCATGTTTGGAAGATTGGTAAGAGTACTCATCCAACACGTTTATGTGTTTCAAATAATTCTCACTGTAAACAGCGATTATATTCTTAAACAGTGTGAACCAGTAAATACTTAGTAATGGTGAAGTGCTGTGTTTTCTTTGCGGTACGGACAGAATTCATAAGTATTATTTAGGTGAGCTTTGATATTAGATGTTAATAAACGGGAGTCATATACATTAACTGTAGTTTTACATTCTGTAAGTTCGTAATAATGCATGTACATGTCTATTACATTCACATGAAAACGGAAATAAACATTGTTAATAGAAGCAGTGAAATGCGTTCTCCTAATCACCCGGTGGCTAAAAAATACGCAACACTTAGACCAAAAGTATGCACTAGCAATTAAATTCTTTTCCTGCAAATATTTTGGTTCGGTTAGATTAGATTTTATTTGATTGGGTTTGGTTAGGTTATTCTATCTTAGCTTTGCTTAACTTAGGTTATGTTATGTTAATTTAGGTTAGGCTGGGTTATGCTTGGTTTGGTCAGGTCAGGGTACGTTTGGGTGGGTTGGGTTGGGTTAGGTAAGGTTGGTTTAGGTTAAATCAATTTAGGTTGGGTTTAGTTAGGTTCTTTAGGTTGACTAATTTGCAAGATATTCTGACATTTGAGAACTTTGCATCACTCGCCGTCGAGTTGTTTTTTGTCTTGTGGATTCCCGACGCTCGTTTTCGCGACGCCAATTTTCACCTACGCCCTGCGTCGTTTTTCCATTGTTGTGTCGTTTTTAATAAGCTTTGTGAACAAAATATTTGTATCTGCAACAAACGAATAATAAGACAAATGATGCGTGAGAATAAATAACATAGTATGTTCGTTTATTTTCCTTGTACCCACAAACTATTGACGTACGCAGAGCGCTCAGTTTGGTCCCGGGTATAGTATAAATGAGCTGATGTAATATTAAGCGAATGCTACGAAGAAGGTGGATTCTTTTACCAATCAGTGACCTTGCTTCAGTCTCGCCGACCACGAGAGTAATTTATTTCCGCTAATCAAAAACTAGTTTATCAGACAGACGCTGACGGCCAGAACGCCCTTCCCATCCTCACTTGCTACTAGTAGACGCAAATTGTCTCCAACACCTCCAGTTACGTGCTAAAACCACCCAGAGTCTGCATTCTGTGAGGTATTTAACCCGCAGCTGAACCACGTAATATTCTATAAAATATTACGTTTTAGAAATTTTTAGATAGTTCCTTTCCGTATGGAACATATGTTATGAATTTTACCTTATTTAATGACTTTTACCATATGCGTAGTTTATGTTCTGTCGAATTATTAAATGACTGTGCGAATGAATTCGAAGGGGTGTGTAAGGGTTTGTTGTCTAATTTAAAGTACTGTCCTAGACTTTTTAAGGAAAATTTCGAAGACTGTTAATGAGCGAACCCGGTGTTTGATCAAGACTGGAATATAAGATCTCCTGAATGTGATACATCGAGTAAAGGAACTAGGTATGAAATAGGGTTACCGGGATATATATTTAATGCAGTGTAGCCTGTGTTTTATATGGAATCGAAATATAATATTGTCGGGAGTCGATATCATAAATACTACTTGCCGCTGATGCAATAGATAAATGATGTGAATTAAAATTACTTATACATTCAAGACATTGTCCATATTTATATAAATAATACTCTGTATATTTTAATTAAGGATATTGGCAGCTAAGACAAATATATAAATGTGATTCAGATTGATAAGTTTGCAGTTCAGATGTTGATTATTGAATATGATTTGTTATGACTGTTAACACTTCATAATGGTCGAAAATAAGGACCGAGAAGTGAAGAATAAATAAGTTCTACACTACATTAGTGTTGGACTGATTATACATCACGCATTGAGTAATATTAAACTGTTGTTTATACTGTCAGTTTATTTGTCAACAATAGATTCATATCTGCTATAAATGAAAATCAGCAACAGTGAGTTACGTAAAGTAAAACAAGTTCTTTGTTTTTCTAACTTCAGTTAATATTTCATTGTTTTTATTCATAGTTTATGTTTGTATGTGTTCATTAATGTGGATCTTTGTAATGTCTTTATCTCGTTCGTACTCCTAAACGGTGAGAATTGTATAATTGATTCTCTTATACCTTCACTGGTGAAGACGAATTTCATATTCTTCAGTCAGCCTTCGTATTATTGCTCACTGCCAACTATTTAAATGTCTCACACGCCCAGAATTTTTGTTTAAGCCGATGTACTGTCCACTAAAAATTGTCATCACCACGGATACGAGTCTGGAAACGCCTACATTTAAACTGAACAGCGTCTTACTTTTGTTGATGGGTTCAATAAATGTGTCTTTGTAACATGACCCGTACAGGTAATAAAACCCTTCGACCACGCGCATGAGGGAACAGCATTACGTGCCATGACCTCCTACGCAGATCGTCACTGGTTTTATGGACTGATCAAGCAAGTCGTGATCAATGTTATCTGCAATGTACATAACATTTTCTAGGTGCAGATATTCTCAGCTGAGGTCGTTGTCTCCAGAAACTTCAACAGCGAGAGGACTTTACATTTATTGGCTTGAAACCTGGTCTTTCGCTGTAAGACATGAGCATAAATTGGTATGCGAGAACAGGGTGCTAAAGAAGATATTTGGACGTAGAAGAAATATGATACCAAAAGGATAGGAGGATTACATCGTGTAGATATTCCTACTTGCTATCGTTAAAAATAATGGGAAGTGTTAAACATGACTAACTCTTTCGAGGTTTTACTCAGATATTCCAGGCGAATGCCAAGATAGTACTTTGGCGTAGGC
>NW_019059870.1:58321-107086 GCF_000696155.1 Zootermopsis nevadensis | reverse complement strand
AATATGCATTTATATAATTTTTCCTGGTTTTCCTCGGTGTTTACAAGCAAATTCTGGGGTTGTAAGTAGACCACGATCACTTCCGTTCAGATCTGTTACATTTAATATGTTTTTATCATATTGAATTCAACGGTACGTAACCTTTTTAGTGATAAAGCGTCTTTAAATCAATATAGAAAAGTCAAGGAGTTTGCGAAAAACACATGTTTTTTTCGTTGTCTTTTAAACGATGTAGACAATTTTTATGCAAGTTTTGTCCTTAAACATCGAAGGTTATTGTATGAATTCAGAATATCTGGCAGAAACCACCTGCAGCTGAAGATGCATTATACTGGTATTCCGATGGAAGTATGAGTGAGCTCAGATATTGTTCTTTTAAGCTGCCGACTGACCAGATGGTATCGAAAAGACATAATGAATTGTAAGAAGGCACAAACCATACAAGGCAGAACTGGTCTCTTTCAGTGCATATCAGAGGTCAGGGTTAAAACAACAAAGAATTGCTGTAGTGAGGTGTCCTCGTGAATTGGTTCGAATAAATTCATTTACCTCATCGCAGTGGTATGCACTCAGGAGACGAGAAAGCCATGTTGCACTTGAAAGTTCTACGTTTATAGCAAGTGAAGAACTGTAAACTTACAAAATTTCACTGTGCCAGACTTAAACTGACAGATCTATAAATAAAATACAGCACCTTCTGATTTTATAAATTAGCATTTAAATAATTTTCGTGTCTATGAAATATTAAGTTGCATTTCTTTGCGTATTCGTCATAATAAAAAAAATTTATATTTATTAAACCGTTTCAGTTAGATTTCTCTTTGTTTTCTTTAGTGATTATGTAAAAAATATAAATTCGATAGTTTTTGAGATCGAATCGTTTGTAATGTGTGGGTGATGGATTTCATATCCTGATAAAACTAAAACAATTTTAACAAATGATACACTTCTTCCTAATGGTTGTTCAGGATTGTATTTGGAAAAAATGTATATTTTGTTTTGATCATTAAATCCTTGAGATATATATATATATATACATATATATATATATACAGACTTACAGATTTACAAATAGACAAATTAACCTCTGTAGGATTATTTCATACCAGTGCCTTTTTGGGTACAAAAAGGATTGTTTAAGAGGAGAAAAGAAATGCTTAAACAGTTTATAGCATCACTGTTTGTTCCCTTGAGGGGTATGAACATTTTGGATATCAATATGTAGGTAGGAGAATAACATTAATATAGATGTTGGTTGTGAATTAGCTTACGTAGATTCAAACGATGACTTTCGTGTTTACGGTGAAGATTACTTTGAAAGTTCGTAGATTCAAACGATGACTTTCGTGTTCACGGTGAAGATTACTTTGTAAGTCACTCGAGAGAGTGACAGAATTTTTATATAGCCTACTGTACGCATAGTAACATATATAAATATGAATGTAGGAGCTCTGTAAAACTAGATGATAAAGTAAAAGCTCAAAATGTAAAAAGTTACTGCTGCCTTCATGTTCTCAGTTCTTGTCCGTAGGCTTTGCAGCCTAGGTTTAATGTATATACCTAACGTCGGCTTTCAGGAATAAACCGCGTGTAATTTTGAAAGTGTCTACTTCCTATTGGATAGCACGGCGCTCAGCTGTTCGTCCAATCACGTAAGTCACCTACCACTGCCATCCGCCCACTGTCCATCTATATAAGGGCTTCCGGATCTCGTAAGATAAATAGTCGCTCTGAAGATGGCAACTGTAATGTTTTCCGAAACGTTGGGAAAACAACATTCCTTTGAATGCATATTTCCGAACGTCGAAGTTATGTGTACTTTTCTGCAGTTTAAACACGTGAATTTTGTTTTGCTGTTAAGTGCTGTTCCATGTATTGCAGTAACAGAGATGTATGACGACGTCATATATTTTAAAAAGCAAACGTTTTCTCTTAACCTTCTGTTATCTTTACCAAGTTTAAGCGCCTATTCTTAGAGATTAGTACATGTTTTAGGTACAAACCCACAGTGAATTTGCTTAAATATGTACCAGCATTTTAATTATTTATTTGTAAACTTACGTACCTCCACCTTGAAGTAGAAAGTTCGTAACAGTGAACTTAAACACATATAATACTTTAAAGCTCTTTTTTTCAAGAGCTTAAGAACCGGACATTTTGTATAACAAATGTTTTGAACAAAGTTACTAGAAGTACAATATTTTTATGGAATCGGAATGTTCATTTCTGTGTACAAAAAACTCGCCATTGGTCCGTATCCTCAGCCAGTTGAACTCAGTGTACAACCTTACATCCTGTTTCTTTTTAAATTAATTTAATATCCTTTTTTGTACGTCTAACAGGTGTTATAATTCCTTCAGGATTTTAAACTAAAATTTTGTATGCATTTTTCACGTGTCCCATGGTTTTCTTGTCCTACATATGTTTTCATAACTCTAATATAAAAGTTAAGAGTGAAAATTGTCAAATTTCTTATTAGGAGGGTCTCTCCAAAAATAATGGACCAATTTTTTTTTAAAAAATTACCCTTTTATTCTACCATGTTGCTATTCACACAGATACATTCGCCCCGTTTCTATTAAAACTTAGTTCATCCTTCTCCTGCAAATGGTACATGTGTATCATTCGATAAAGATGCATGATGTCCTTGACGTTCGTCAGAAACAACGAGCTGTTATCGAGTTCCTGGTGTGTGAGAACGAGGCGATGGGAAACATCCACAAGCGATTGCAGAAGGTGTACGGGGAGGAAACTGTCGATCGCAGCAAAGTTTGCCGCTGGGCACAAAGAACATCAGGCAAAGGTGGACATGCGAACATTTGCGATTTGCCCCGCAGCGGTAGGCCACAGTCAGCGCGGACGGACGCCAATGTTGAGACGGCGAACAACATGATCAAGGCGGACAGACGCATAACTGTGAAACAATTGTCTCTCCGACTGGACATTTCAGATGCCAGTGTGTGCAGAATATTGGAACAGTCGGGATTTTCGAAGGTCCGTGCGAGATGGGTCCCGCGGCAACTGACAGACGAACGTCAGTCTGAGAACCACGAAGGCGATCACAAAATTAAGGTAGACAGTGTTGCCACACCCACCTTACAGTCCTGATCTGGCACCGTCAGATTATCATCTGTTCGGTAAACTGAAAGACAGCATTAGTGGGATAAAGTTTCAGGGCGATGACTCCCTTGTTGCATCTGTGCAAAAGTGGCTCAAAAGCGCAATGTTGCTCTTATTGCAAAGTGATTTGGAAGGAGGAAGAGAAGACACTTTTGAGACGACAGCTCGAGGTTCAAAGAATGTCAATTTAGTTACAAGTAATTAGTTACAAATATATCATCGGCGTCTAACTTTCAGTTTGACTCGTAGCTATTAAACAATTTTAAAGGGAAATGAATGAAAATATACAACTGATTAGAAATTATCTGATATCAATAAAGATACCGGGAAATACATTGTATTTAATAAATATAAACAAAGTGTTTTCTAGAAGTTAGGATAGTGATTTTTGTGTTATTTTGATGTAAACGCTTTATTGGTACAAATATCTATTGCGCATGTTATATTACCCTTCCTCTCTCCCTCCTGCTACGTTCTTAGAGGTTGCATAGGTTACTGCGTCATTAAAAAGCATGATGTGTAAGGTGTTTCACAATCTAGTGGTTTCTTAAGTTATTGCACACATTTAAGGAAATATCAGTTCATAAAACAGTAACATCATTCTGAAAGAAGATCCCTGGTTCGTTACTGGGTAAAACACCGAGAAAATTTGGAAATGCGAAAATATGTGAGGTTTCAAATTCTCGGGGCGACGAGGAAAGAACGACTGTCTTATGGGACGTTGGCACTGCTTAATCTAGTAGAAACTGATCGACGTTTCGTAGGTGTTTACTGCCACCATCATCAGAGTGATGTGTAAGCTGTGGGAGCGAAAATGTGGGTTTGAAGTTTTGAAGTTCATGGACAACTGGTGATTACGACTGGTCGGGAATGTTTTAGAAATAAAATTAAATTGCGTGGTACCAACTGGATCTTATGAATCTTCATGGTTTTTTATTTGTTCAGGGGAAAATCTCTTATGAAATTAGATGGTTCATTATCGCGTTCACAAAAGCCCGCCGTCTGTTCTAACCTGAACAAGCTGAATCATTTTAATATTTCACGACCCGTTTCTCTATAACTATTATAATATTTTTCCACGAATGTCCCTATTTCTTTAATAAGTCTCCCATCTTCTCTTGTGTCTTCCAGGGTTGTCTTTTCTCTGAAGGCATTTGAATCAAAGTGTTAACATGTCGTTTTAACCCACTTCACTTCACTCTAATAATATCAGATGAAAGTATAACTTATTACTAGCATCAGAGATCGTATTTTAACTAGGATATTGGCGCATATTTAGGGACGTTTCGGCAACATATGTTTACGAAAATCTTCACATCTTATGACACAAGTTGAAAGAGAAATATCTTCTCGAATATTATTGTGTACTTTGCGTAGCTATTATGCATTTTGTGCCATTTCAAATTACACCAACGTAAATATTAAAAGCAACCATTAGATGAAGTTGCTCACTCGTGCATCTTTGTAGGGCACCGAACATAATTATTAATGTTGTTTCCAGTCGTTACGTTAATATCGCAATACATCACTAAAGTGACCTTGTAATGCAACGAAAATAAAGCATTCTCTGTGATAAATAAGTATGAGTGAGCCATCAGTGGAAAAAGTAAATACTAGGGTCTGCTAGTGTGCTTAAGAACACTAGAATTGAGGAATTTATAAAAATATCCCATTCCTGAGTTGTAATTGTATACGGTAACACCTAAAACTTGTTAGTTCCCTTCCAATGCAAACCAATCTGACCAACTTCATTGCCTAAGGGTTTATTATAATATCCTGTCATATGTCAAGAACAACTTTTTAATCAGTGGAACGAAAACAGAAAACAGAATGTTAGCAAGCATTTCTCGAATTTTATCTACTCTTAACCCATTGAAACTCAGCTGTAACTATATATATAACCATTTATTTTAACAATGATTAAATTTTAACTTTTCCCACAGAATGTATTTATGAGTTTCGTATGATTCTCAATGTAAACAACGATTATTTATTTAAACAACGTTAATTAGTTGATATTTGTAATGGTAAAGCTTGGTGTTTTCTTTGCGGTACGTACGCAAAATTTAAGTACAATTTAGGCGATTTTTACAAGTGTATAATTTTAATGTTTTTGTACTGAAAGCGATCAGAGCAGTGTACTTACTATTGTGAGGAGTGTAGCGGGTTGCATGTCGGACGGGGAGGTCGTTTCGTCACCTCATGATCGCAGCTGATTCGCTTGCCACTCGCCACCGCACCAACACACAGTACACACTGGAGTGGTGGGTTCTTAGCGGGTCTCAACAGGCGGCCGGCGCCATATCAGCACGCGGCCACGCAGAGAGCATAGCAGAGCACCCAACACATTTTTGTTACGTCATAGTACGAGTATTACAAATTATAAAGAGAGGGCGGAGGGACATTGCAAAGCTGCTTGCAGGAGTACTGATACCTACCGCGTCCCTAGAAGGTCGCCACCACGTTACCTTCCAGGGGTGCCCAGATACACGAAACCTAGAAGAAATTATACGATGATGATCTTTGTAATTTGTACTTTTAAATAATTGTAAGGGTGATAAAATCGAGAGGGCGGAGAATATATCACGCAAGGGAAAGTAGATACATGTATACAAAATTTGTGTCTTGAAACATGAATGGAAAAGACGTAGGCGTAATGGAAGGATAATATTAAAATGAATTTTAAAGAAATAAAATGGAGGGTGTGGGCGGTTCTTGTAAACACGCCGATAAAACATTGGCTATTGGAATGTCTTGAATTTCTAAGACTTTTGCTTCAAATTCTTGGTTTTTCACCCTGTTTCCATCTGTTAAAGCTAATTTTACGTTGCTCTTTAATCTACTAGTGTTTCTTTCTGATAAAGGCGAGTTTCAGTTTAATTCTGATTCAGCTTTGGAAAGGTTTCTCTGCAGATGTGAATGTGAGGATAGTATCGATTATGTGGGATCATGTTATGAGAGGAAAAGTTATGCTGTATAATTTGCTTTTGAGGCTTTGAAAAACAGAAACGTCCAAAATGTATATTCATTCGTTATTTATACGACTTCAATTTTTATTTTTGGGTTATAAATCCCTCTACCATGAATACAATTGAAACTGTACATTTAAAATACATTAATGTGATTTATTTTCCGACACTTAGCTCATTTTTACGTCTTCATCAAGGAGTTTTAGCCCTACTTGGTCTTGGTCTAGCCATTAGAGGTTTTCTAAATTCAATTTAGACAGCCTATATGACTTCTTGGATCAGCGATCATACATTCACAAGGCAAACACAGAATTACGCAAACGTCTGCATACAGATTGAGATTCGAACCATGAGACTGATTACGCTGTCGCCATGATTTGCCAAAGAATTTGTTCACCCCTGTTCTTATTGATTCTTTTGATGGATAAACGACAGTTACTTTAAAACTGTTTTGATTCATTTCCTATCCTTTGGGCAACGCGTGGTTATTAAAGCTTTTGTTAATCTTTTTGGCACCAGTGACAAGTCCTGAGGCCGTCATCAACTTGTTTACAACAAGAAAAATATTAACTGCCTCCCCCACTGTTGAAGCAGACTTAAATATCATACATTTGTATTTGTGGTTGTCATAGTGATTAACACACTGTGTTAGATACCATTACAGAAATGATGTTTATAGATGGACACTGACAGATGAGGTAAATTGTGTTCTGTTATGAACTTGACCAAAGTCTGACACTTTGTATTTAACAAACGAGAGCTTATGATGTCAATAATAAAATCTCTAACAATAAAAATAATTCTTTGGCCAGCTTAATATTATATATTCTTATGGAAGGCTTTTACCATGGCTGTCACGTGGCTGCAACACATAACACGCAGCACATTACATACTAACGAGACAGTAAGAACGATGTAAATCCAGAATTTATTTTTCTATTTTTTTCAGTTAAATGGTTGTAATTCTATCGTTTGGAACTGGCAGAGTGTACGAATCTTGGTTTTATTTTACGTAGTTGCCATGTAATGTATTTCAAGATCACGTTTTCCGATACAGGATTGATCTATTAGATTTGAAACTGGTACTGAACATGGTGGATGCTAGGCTTGTTCGATATATTGCAGTAGGCGCGGTCGATTTTAACTGCCCGTGAAATTATCCCCGGTGAATTTTCGATTATACCAGCAAGATTACTTTGTATGGAATTTATTGAGTTCTTGTGTACATGAAGGAAACCGTATTTAACATATTGTATTAAGTAAAGAATGTTGGTAAAAAGGTTGTTGTTTAGCACAGTATTATCTTCTTGTGTTCATACATACTACCAATTCTGCAAGTCAAACTACAAAGGAACATCCCCGATGTCAGATAAAATCGTCTAACTCTGTTTTAGTGGTTTGGTTTTTTGTAGTGAGTCTTTGGCTTGGACTTGACAAATTTAATGTTTTCTTAAACAGTTGTAAAAGAACACCAAACATCCAGCTACTGTCCTCAGTTCAGTTTATTTCTTTTTATAAACAAAGATTTATAGCATCATGTCCTCGCACGTGTGTGCGTGTGTTATCTCCCCCTTCCTAAATAACTTTTGAACCGGTTGATACATTTTAAGAGACGTTTTACGAACGTTATATTTTTATAGGAGCACTGCCATCTGCTTATTTTTTGTTTCGCTATAACCATGTATGTTAACATGGCGGTCATGCGAATTTCTGAGAAACGAAATTAATGTTACTTAATATATGACAGTGACATTTTGAATTCGGCCCACAACCTAATATCCTGTTTCATTTAGACCAACTTTAATATTATCCTGTCACCTATCCTTAATTATTCCAACTTGTATCCTCAGATCAAAATTTTTAGAGCAATTTTTCATCTCTCATCCGTGATACATGCGTCACTTATTATCCATGAGCTGCCACCTAAATAATATTTTATGAATAATATAAGTTATTAATCTTACTGTACAGTTTTATCAAACCTCGTTTTCTTCTTACTCCTACGTTAAAATCATCTCATCAGTACCTCATGGTTCTTCTCTAAATTTGAGAGACCGTCTTTCACCCCCTTAAAAAAATAGTTACATGTTGAAGACTCAAAAGTTTCAACTGTTCCATGAAATTAATTAACCCTTTAAAGCCCAGTGGACGCTGTTTGTAACAGCTGTTTTAACAGTAACCCTGCTGCGTTTTGATTTCATGTTTTTTTGTATAATTCTCACTGTAAACCACGATTATTTCCTTCGGCATTAACCAGTTACATTTTGTAATGGATAAGTGTTGTGTTTTCATTGCGGTACGGACTGAATTCATAAGTATTATTTATGCGAGCTTAGGTTTCAGATAGTTAATAGACGAGAGTCATATACATTAAATGTAATTTTACATTCTATAAGTCTGTCCATAATAGACTACATGCATAAAAAACAAAGCAAACTTGATGTCATCATACCAAGTGGGCGTCTCAATGGGCAGTCCGGAGACGGGAACCTCAATTTGTTGATAACTCCCTGGAGTCTCACTGGCGCGACAGAGGACAATTAGCCACTTAAATTACGATTATTAGAAGTTCGGTGATTTCAGGAACTGGGAGCGCAATTTAAAACTGATTTTTAATGAATGCAAATTCTTGCAATTTTCAGTGTAATGCTTCCAAACAATTACTTTGAGATTGTAGGATGATTATATACATATTTTGTTTAGCTAGTTAATTTTGGTACATGAACCATTAGGTATAGTTAATTTTGGTACATGAACCATTAGATATAAATATCCGTAGTTTATTTTTTTTCCAGATTTCTTGGCTACGTTGCGAATTATTTATATTTGAAAACAAAATTTCAAAACATTTAAAATGTACTAACAGTAGTTACAGAAGAACAAAATTATTTTAATCAAATAAGTTTAAATGTGTCCTTATTCTTGTGTCAGTCATGTTTAGATGGACAATGTCGTAGAAAATACAAATTAGGGAATATTTTGACTTTGTGCCATTTGTTTTGATAATTTACAAATTACTGGAAGCATATGTGTGTTTTTAATTAGATTAATTTCCGTTTAAAAAGACACTAAAATGGCTGAATCAGTTGAACAACAAATCACTGAATTAGTATATCCACATTTAACACGCATAATAGACAAAATTTTATTGATTATGCAAATAGTAAGATGTGTGCGAAATATCCTAGTAGGATAATGGAGGGTTTTATCTAACAAGCAGATTTACGATTTATGAATATTTCTAGGCATCGTAAGGGCAGTGAAATCTAAGACCTTACGATGACATAAGACTTTGGACGGAATTTAGTTGCGAAACAAGTAAGTGACGAAGAATTGAGTGGGATAGCAAATCTTCGTTGAATATGTTATGAGGATTACACATGAAGTGAACTGAATCAAAATTTTGTCCAGTGGCTGGCTTTGATAATGTCGGGGTTGAATGATAGTGGATTCTGTTACTTAATTGTAGGGACTTGTTTTTAATATATCGACTTTTTTTAATAACAACCATAATTTCGTTAGCTGTGTGGAAAGTGTCTTTCTCTGCATGACTTTCAGAAAATATTTTATTCTTACGTTTTATTATACATTTCTTAAAGACTACTCAGTCTGTACATCTGTTAGCTTCACTTTGAATATTATCCAATGGGCAGCCACATATTTTAATGCTGCGTAATGTAGTTCTTATTTGTTTTGTTAATGATGTGTGATGGGTTCAGCCTTGAACGCAAAGTCATTGTTTGAATGAAATGCGTTATTCTAATATGTTTCTATTCATTACACGTGACTTCATAACTTTGTGAAGTCAGAACACGTGACTGGACATGTACTCAACAGTGCAGCCGCATCATGATTATAGACAAATTATGTTTACATTTATAAAGTAGAATACTATTTTATTTAATCATATATCGTCACTTGATTTACTGGATAATTTGTTGGAAAAAGTAATTTTCAGTTTTGGTAGGAAGTGATTGTTTTCAGGCTTGTAGCGCCGTGTAGTCTGGTAGAAGTTTGCCGATGTTTCAGAGGTTCTTACTGCCTCGATCATCAGGGCGATAGTAAAGTTCTACCAAATCACATGGGGCTGCAACCCAGAAGACAGCCATCTTCCTACTCGCCGCCGTGAAGACCTGAAATCCTACTTCCAGTTTTAGTGTTTATCTACAACGCAGCTTTAATAAGAGAACCTGAAGATTCAACACAGCAAAAACGAAAAAGGTAGTCGTTTAACAAGTGAAACCATCGGGGATACGTCACCGAGCGTTCTTACATGAACTTTACAGCGTTTCTGAGGAACTTACTACCTCCTCCATCGCTTCACTCTGAAGATGGAGGCTACTATTTCATCCTCCTGAACGTTGCTACCCACCTGTAAGTCCACACGTCATCATTCTCTGACGATCACTGTCGAGAATTTTAATCCTCTTCACATTTTCATAGATTCTTTTAAGATCAAATTAAAATCTATCCTTTTCGATAATCAAAATTTCAGCTTCATAATATACCCGATATGTCACCAGTTTGTTTATACTTCTTCTCTATGCGGGCTACACGCCCAGCCCATTGGAATGTCGTAAACAGTACAAGGAATGTCAGGCCTATTTGAATGATGAAGTTCCTAGATATGCTTCTTCTCCATTCCCCATGTTGGCCTATTTTGACTTCCCCAACCGTATGTCGTGGCCGAATGATTTCCATTCTTACTCAGTATTTGAAATCTTAGCTGTTTTTGTCAGTGTCTGCAGTCAGATGCCGGGATAATGTTTTAAATTAGGCCATGACCAATTACTTTTCTGTATTTTCCAGTCCATTACTCATCAAGCCATATAATTTTCTACATGTAATCTCAGCTACCGACTTATTAAATAAAATTCAAACAAATTTTAATCTCTCTTAGGTTCAAAAGTTTAAATTTTCTTGGCCTTCGTATTATTTTATTATTTATTTTCAGAAGTGACCAAAGACGTATTTGTTTTGATCATTCAGTCTTGTCTTATTCTGTTGAAATGAGACCGATTGACTCCTTAAGCTGAGCTGTGATTGATTGATTGATACAAAGACCTTAGCTTCTAATTGGAGTCGTAAAACATGTCGTGCACAATTCACATAAACATTACTTTACTCTTTGGAATACTTAATGCATCAATTGATTTCAGAATTGTATCTCATTAATGCATGAAACTACCCATAAATGCAACATTAAATATATAAGTCACATTTTACAATTAAAATTGAAGTCTGATCTGAAGAATGTATAGAATTAATTTTTACGGGAGTAATGGCAGCTTGTGGTTTGGATATATTTACATTCTTGTCGAAGAAAATAATTAAAATGAATTCTGAAATATCCTTCTTGTTTTTAAACATCACGCTGAATAATACATCAATCTCGGAGACGTCATAACTGATGTCTAACATGGGTGGGGGTGACGTATAACGGCGAAACATAAATAAACCTACACCCAACCCCCAAAGTAGACGCTAGTCCCAGTTTTAAATGTTATATATATATGCTCGAATATTATACTTTGTTGAGTAATGATTCTATGATAAATTCTTTATTAATTACAATTAGTGTTAAAAATAAATAGGATGACAAGAAAACTGATAAATACCACCTGGTTAATCGAGTGGATTGATACCATATTATTGTGTCTGTCTTTTTTATTCGGGAGGTACGGGATTTGAATCTCAACTGGCAGACCTGCTATTCTGATTATCGATTTTTGTGGTTTATCTCAGTCGACCCAGCAGAATATCGGGACTGTTCTTTCGTACAAGCCGCGGCTACATTTTTATAGATTCTGCATGGCTCTAAATTCAACTTCTGCAGTTGAAATAGCGCCACTAAGCGATTTAAAGAAAACAGTCTCATTATCCGTAAGCAAATATAATAATTTATGTATAGCCTTGAGAATTTGTTATTCTCGCAGCTAGTCAAGAAATTCCTATATTATATAAAACAATATTACTGCGGTCACAGGAGCCCACAGTTGTCTGTGTTTTGAATCTATCGTCTCCAGTCCACTATCTCACAGGCTATTAAGTTTGAGATACATTTTAATATTATCTTCCCATCTACGCCTAATTCTCCCAAAGGGTCGCTTCCTTTCTCATTCGTATTATTTGACCACTCTAATAATATTTTATTAATACAACATGAATATTAGTATTTATAAATTTAACACTTTCATTACAAACATTATAGAGTTTCGTTAGTAGCTTTAAACATTTGAAGTTTTCTTGAGGGCAGAGACGCTCTTGAAAGGCAGTCGATTCTGAATGAGACATGCATTCTGCTGCTACCTTTTGGCTGGAACGTAAAGTGAATTAGTTTCCAGCACACCTTGTAGGTGGCAACACGTGCTAGAGATCAGTAACTGTTTACAAAAACAGCAACACAGTAATTAATTAATCGACGCAAAAAACAGCCAGGATTGTAAAGTATAATGTGCGCTTAACAGGCAGAAACAAAGCTAAACTGACAAACGTACTTATTTGAGATGATATATATGGAAGCAAAGTTCGTCATTAAACTGAATCATTATGGCCGCGGTAGACTTGTTTTTTACATAAAATATTAAATTCGCATGCTGTTATCCATCGTTAGATTATAATTATCCAAAACGTGTTACGGGATAAATAATGTAGTGATTCTGAGACCTCACTCTTTATTGTTACAGACATTAAAAGAAAATTTAAGTCCTAACTTGATTACATCAGAGACAGTTTGTAATAAAACACTGAAAAACGGATCTGATTTCAGTGCGAAGTATGACGCTGTTTTTATATTTTGTATTTTTATAAATATGGCGATCTTCTGCCGAGAAAATGATGCGTCCAGTTTCTCAAGCATGGTTACTACAGATTCCTTAGGAGTTTCCCTATCAACTGGCGTCGCCACTTGCAACTTGTAAGCATTCAGACACAAAAAGATTTCGTAACGCCCGATGCACTGTCGAATACGCCATTTGCAACTCACGTACTGCAGCTCGTGTCGACTTACGTGGACTGCGTGTCATTTCAACATCTTCTTCAGTCACTCCAGTCTTCTTAAACTGTTTGTACCAATCACGTATCGACGGTAAAGTTTCTATTCACGAGTAAAGTTGTAAAGATAATTTATATACAATCTGTACTTTTCGTTCATCAGAGATGTCACGTAAAATTATTTCCTGGTGACCGCTGATTAAAACGTTTTTTATGTCATGCGTGAAAGAACACTTACTTTTCTCTCAGTGTTGATCACCTTCAGGATAATGAGATATTGGTTTGTCCCAGACAGTAGAGGTTTATCGCCGGTTTGACAATGGGATATGGTAAATACTGCAACACAAACAGTAGCACTGCTTTGAAATGCGTGTGACAGGAATGTTAATGGCGATCACAGTACCACTTAACAGCAGGTAGATTTAAGGTGGATCAAGGTAAAACTAATTTGCTTCTCAACTCTACTGAACAGGGTCTGCCTTGAGCGGACGATTGTAGTTTGCTATTGAAAAACGTATATTATAATACATGTAGATTAATTCTTGTATATTTGTTTTTTTTATTATACTCGTAATTGATGTTAAGAAGACCATGGAATTTGTTGGTTTTTTCTTGTTGACGGCCCGCAGTTTGTGAGTTTAGGTTAGGTTAGGTTGGGTTGTAGAAACTGTAATTTCTGGTACGGATTAGACCTAAACCTTTGAGATTCATTCTAATTGTAAAACAAGAAACAAACGAGATGCACACTTGCGAAGAAGACATTGGTACAAGCAGTTTGAAATTCAGCAGGTAAAAGTGATATAACTGAACCAGTTTTAAGGTACAAAATGACTTTCGCTTTCGCGTTACTTTTTTCTTTCTTTCTGTGCCACAAGAATGCTAACGGTTCATTTGATATTTGCGTCACCTTCCCAGAACATGTTATGGCATGCAGTTGATAGAATTTTTCAGTTACGTTCTAAAGGGCACTTCAAGTAGAAGTCCGGCAATAAGCTCATTAATATACATGAACTTCAACTGTAGCAAATGTTTCATTTAATGACGTTTTTCAAGCTGCTCTGGCTGTAAAATTAGGTCAAGTTCTTATGTCGAAGATAATCTCTCTTTTTTTCATTACTGTAACAGAAGTTTTAGAGTCCATAAGCTTTTAAATCATTAAACTTTTTTTCGTTACTGTTAGTTTGTTTCAATGGTAATGGATACCAACTGTTATTGCTGAAACCGTTCATAGATGGCGGGACACTTTCGTACTGGAATCATGTTAACCGCTAAATAACTCCAGGCGCAGAGATTTCAAGTAATGTGTCTACTGCTTATATTACAAGTTGTTAAAACAGTGATGCTTACCTGCATTGAAACTATACACGTGTTCTAAGGCTTGTCTAGGCACAAATAAGTGGCCAAACTTAATTTGCTGTCATTTTACTTATTTTTTATTAAATGAAAGATTGCTATTTTATGACCAGTTGTATTATCGTTAGCTTCTCGACAAGGACTCATTCAATACGTAATAGTTAAAAAAATTCGAAAGTTTTTGATGTTGTCATCATCCCTAAACCCAATATCTTAACCGAGACTCGAACTCAGAACACTATTTTCGCGTTAACAACCTCTTTTTCTTTAATTTACCCGCCGAAATAAACAACTCCAATTTTTGCTATGTTCTTCTAGTTCGTTAGTGTTTAGTTTCCAAAATACAGAAAACACCCTTACCGGTTTTCGACCCCAGGACATAGTTTCTGGACTTTTGACCTTTCTAAAACATTTTACTGGTTTCAAGGAATAAGCATGCCAAGTTTGGTGCAGATCGGTATGTCCCTTCTCGAGCTGTAGGCGAATATAACACACATATAACCATAATTTCGATTTTTTTGTCTTGGCAACGTGTCTGCCTTTGGCTACCGATCTGAATCCTGTACCAGCGGAATAACTTGTCTTAATTTTTGTGGCCGGTTTTTTTTTATTTAGCCGTCAATTATGATTGGCAATTCGTACTGACACACAGAAGCTTAAAGCAAGTTTAAAGGGTTCCTGCAAGAGGGACATAACTAACATACATCTGGTAGTTGAACCAGAATATTCACGCATTTCTAATATCAAGCCTCGTCATTGGATACGATCCTCAGTCTGCCGCCCACTTTCCTAACTATTTCTAAAGATCCACTTTAATTCTGCATTTCATGTCCTTGGTTTTGCAAATTGACGTTTTTTAAAATGTTTAATTCTGAAATTCTGAACTGTGTAAATTCCCATCACCGAATAGTCTTCGCTACATTTGTCTTCTACAGTCACCCCACTTTTTCATTCGACATTAAGGAAAATACCTTCATGTTAAAAACGTCTGGATGTGAAATAAACACGGGATAATTTATGTAAATTATTGTTAAACTGTGTTCACGGACGCTACAAATGACGAACTATAAATCACACTAATTGAGTACCAAGACATCTGGCGTAGTTATCGAATCAAGTTTTGATTTCCATCTTATTGCTATGGACCCTTATTGCTAGGGAAGCTGACAGGTCGTATTAATCTAGTGGCACTAACGTTAAGAATATGTGGAGTCTTACTATGCCCTCTATACGCCTTCACACCTTGGTTCTTCGGCACAGAGACATTTATTGAAAAGCTGAGATGGAGAGTGTTTGAGACGAGGTATCGGGACGTAAGAGAGTAAAGTAATAAAATTAAGAAAATTGTATGTGGAGGCTCAATATAATATGCACTTTTCATTTATTATTATTATCATATTTATTCACCATTTATAAGGTATTTACTTCTATGTACCTGAGATAAAACTTGCAGCTATTTCTGAAATACGTTGTTTTTTAATACGTGTTGCATGCATTAAACAGTTTTCGCGTGAGGCTTTATATATTTTACATGAGCGTCTCTCGAATGATGTATGAGATCCTAAAATGGCGGATTTCTGAAGTTCCCTGATGTGTTCGCCCGGGATGTTGGCCAAATATTTTCTAAGTGACACGGAGACAGTTCCAGTTGCTCCTATAATTATTGGAATTACTTTCCACGTACGCTGTATTTCAGTGAGAAGGTCCTCGTATTTCAAGATATTATTATTATTATTATTGTTAATTTAGCAGGAAAAAATGGGTGATTCATGTAACACACGCTGGAAATTATAATTACAGAAGTTTGGAAACTACCGTGGAAACAGACCATTTAGAATAGCTAGTTATAGTTGGGAGGATAATATTAAAATGTATTTTATAGCTATATATTATGAAGATGTAAACATGATTTAAGGGGTTAAAAATGCGGTCATGCGCTGCATTGTACTGTCTCGCAGTGGGGTGTAACCTGTATGTCATTGTAATTACGTACGTTTTCATCCGTCACTAAAAGGCCTCCCACCGAACTGAAAGGCGGATGTAATCACGTTATTCATGCCAGTTTGCACCATGAACTATTTAACATCATTTAAAATCACGACGTGAATAGTTATCGACTGAAGATGCATAAAAGTCTGGCAATTACAAACTGACTGGCTACGTGCTGAACGAATGGGATTCGATGTTGGTCAGGTGCACAGATATTTTTATTCACCACAACATTCGGGAAGATACTGGAGCCCATCCAGAATCATATCACCGGGAATTCTTACCCCGAGGGTAAGGCGACCGGAGCGTGAAGGTGACGGCTCACCTCTATGTAGTGCCGAGGTTTAAAATATATCGAGCTCCAAGATGGCTGCCTTCTGGATTCTAAAGCCGTGCAGTCTGGTAGAAGGTTACCGACGTTTCGGAGGTCGTCAGGGCGATGATTGAGGCAGCAAGGACCTCTGTAACGTTGGTAAACTCCTACCACACCCTCGGCGCTGCAATCCAGAAGACAGCCATCTTGGATTCACCGCCGTGAAAACTCAAATCCTGCATATGGAGGTCTAACTTCACATCCCATGTACATATTTAAACGCAGGGCTAACATCACGTTTTCATCCTTGAACATCGTGCATGACCTACAGGGACCAGACAATGACGCATGTAGACAGCCAGCGTCGGTAGTGCAGTTTGGAAGTTTTGTTCTGCAACGCACAAGTCTCTGGCAGCCTTGAATCTCCCACTGGACTACCGTCGGGGCAGTTTCTCTATATATAAGCCTGCGCGTTGCTGCTAGCAACTGTTTTCTCGTGTCAAGCTCCAACGCATTGTCTCGCCATGGGACCGTCTCGAATAATTGTAAGTTCACGGTAATTTATATACTTTATAAGTTTATTACAGTTAATTATAGGTTAGCTGTTGTTATGTTTTCGTTTAGGTTCAGTAAAAACATGGAACTGTTTTGGTTTTGAGGTCAAGGATGAATTCTGAACTTTGTTGGTGTTTTATTGGCGTTGTAACTGTAATACTGCCCTCATGATATTTCAAACGGACCAATTTGTGTGCTTTGTTATATGAGTAATTTTTTATTTGATAGTGTAGGATTTAATCAAGTTATTTGTCATCAGAATTTAGAGATTTAGGCCTGAAAGTAAACATTTCATTCTAGCTGGAATCAAATAGCGACTATTTTTAAGGAAATATGCATGGTGGTGCTTCAAATTTTGGTGATTACTTGCCTGACAGAAAAAATTCTCGCCTTTTTTTAATTAAGGAAATTGCAGCGTTAAATCCGCCACTGGACCCCATTCTGGGCTCTAATACCTAATCCACACCATCGCAACTTGATTGTCTAAAACTTGTGTTATCTCTCATCTATGCTTTAGGTAGTAATTCTCCCTTAATATTTTCTGATTAAAATTCTGCATATATTTTCCATTTCGATAACTGATGTGACGAATTTAACAGTGTATTTCCTATATAATAAATTATAAAATTGTATACGAATCTCATTTAAAATATGTATAAATAATTAACCATGATACCTTGTAGTTTTCATTTATATGATTGCTACATTCCCACATTTAATTTAATAGACATGCTATCAATGCTTTCTTTAATTAAGCGGTGCATAAGTGAGCTCATAATTTCAAGGTCTTGACTGTTTTTTTACATGTTTATCCTCTAAAATTGCCCAATAAATTTCGATTAAATTTCGTATTTGTTGGCTAAGCTACGAGTTGTTAGAATCGATTACATATAGCCCGTAATTTGCACGAATCTTAAATTGAAAGCCATATATATTTTTTCAAACTGAAACAGTTGATAGTGTCACGCACAGCATTAAAATAGGTTTTTTTTAAAGATGTACTAAGTTAACGCTTAACAAATGTGCCTATCGCTACTCCCCCCACTTTCTCTCTTCTCTCTCTCTCTCTAAGTGTATGCAGTGTGACCTTGTATAAACGTATTAGCGTTATTTGCATTATCATACCTCCGAATAATTTCATAATGAGCAGTTTTATAATTATCATATGTATATATTCTTCAGAAGATAGTATTAGGACGGTCAAACAAAACAGGTTAAGCATTTAGCATGCAATGCTAGGGACGAAAATTACGTACAGAACTTTAGTCGGAAAACCTGAAGAGAAAATATCACTTGGAAGACCTGGAAGTAGATGGAAGAATGATGTTGAAACGGAAATAGAAAATCGGATGGAATGACCTAGTAAAAGTATATTTATTTAGATCATCATAGGGGCTATTTTCGGGCTTTTGTAAACACAGTTATGACCCTATTGGTTCCATAGAAACAGTGGAATTTCTTAACTACTGTCAGCTTCTCAAAAACGCCTTTGATGTATGAAGTTTGTTATATCTAATATAAAAATTGAAGCGAAACAAGGGTTAACATGATTCACCGTTGACATGACGAATTCCAGGGTTCTGAAGTATTATACCTTATTGATTTTAATTATAATGTTACTGCTGATAGACTTATTTAATAGCATTTTGCCATATAGATGTAAAGTATCATGTTAAGACTAGTTATCAGCTATAATCAAATCACACTTTTATTTTGTGTTGATACATAGACCTAGGGTCTAATTACCTTACCAGATTTCTTCAAACATCTGTTATTTAAAAATGCATTAATGTTGTCCCCACTCACAAGTTCGCAGTGGCGCTATGTTGGTGTCTTTAATTACTTGGCGTTAAATAGAACCATAATATCATGGCTTTGAATAGCATGATGCTCATCATACCTAGTTGAATCGTATCTAGATTATTGATGTGTTTTAACTGAATTGGAATCGGCTGGGTGGACAGAATGACATCCATTTTGTCACTTATTTGCGTTGTCCATTATTATGGGTTCGAAGTAGTAGATTTTTGAAGATTTCTGTCTTCTGGGTTGTTATCAGGGCCCTGATGACGGAGGCAGTATGACCTCTGAAACGTTGGTTAACATCGACCAGTCTACAGAGCGCAACAACCCAGAAGACAGAAATTTTCATACACACCGCTGTGAAAACTTCAATTCTTACATAGTAGTTTTTTCTTTGAAACCCTGAGGAGAACTGTTGGTAATTCCTTCGCTGTTCTCGTTACTGAGTAAAGAGTATTTTGTTTTCGAAAATTTCATTTCTAGAAGTCCATTTCTGGGCCACTTATAATTGTATGCTGTAATCTGATGACGAAACATGAACATTGTATCCAGTTTCCTCAACGTTTATCTCTATACCATCCTAAAGCATCCTCTTTACTTGCGTCTAGTAGATTTCCTGAAACTTTCTTCAGTCTTTCTGTAAGTGAAGTTAATTTCTCCTTCGTGACGTCCGCTCATACACAGGTCCTGTCTTTGCTGATGGTCGCCGTGGTTACCGGCCAGTACTACGATCAGACCACGCCAGTACCAATCTTGAAGCAGCTTAACAGACATAATGAAGACGGATCTTACAGCTACGGATACGAGGCAGCTGATGGTAGTTACAAGATCGAGACGAAACACCCCACTGGAGAAGTCCTTGGCAAATATGGCTACGTGGATGACACTGGCTCCTTGCGTGAGGTTGAATACGGTGCTAGCAGACGTGGGTTCGAGCCAGCAGGTGCAGGAATCAACGTGGCTCCACCAACACTCACGAACAACAATTACAACCAAGGAAATTCTCTGGGTAGCGATTACGATGATGGCCAATACCGCGAAGATCCTAGTATCTATTACAAGTCCTCCTCGTTTAACAGCGCTCCAAGTAGACCATCGTATCAGAATACCTACCAGTCTCGACCTTCGTACAATCAACAACCTCATAATTATAACCCGGAACCCTCTTATCGAGAGCAATACAACCCCCCACCCCCACCCCCATCGCCACCCCAGCGTCAGTATAGTCAACCTGAACAACAGTACAACCGTCCTCAGCAGCAGTACTACCCAAAAATAGATCCTAACCAATTTCGTGGTCATCCAGCGACCAACTTTGATGTATATTCTGGGTCTTACAGTGTTAATTATTCAGGCTGATGAAAATATATTTCGCAGTTCACGGTTCATAGCAGAACCATCGTCTCAGCTCTGATTTCCGTCAAAACTGAGTACTGAACCAATGGATTGAGAATTAGCCCACTAAAGACGGGATCCTTTGAGCATACACGGTATACATGTTGTTGCTTATAATAAAGATGTGATAAAACGTCAGTCTTGTGTTGAATTCAGTGTCAGCAATGTTTGTTTTCCGTTGCAGGCGAGGGAGAAATCGACATCAATGTAAGGAAATCGGTATTGTGTTAGTCTTCCTGGAGTCTGACATCCCTAGCTAATAACATAATACGCGCCATGTTTAACATAATTTTTCTGTTTTGTATCACATTAGTGAGTCATATGTAAAGTACAATATGTTACAGCGTCTAGATGCATTATGTCTGATCTCTTCTTGAGTTTCTCTCGATTGGTTTACGCCTTTGAAGCAGAAGCACGTCTAAATAACATTTAAGGACTTAGTCCGTACCGCAAAGAAAACACAACACTTCACCGTTACAAAGATCAACTAGTTAACGCTGTTTAATGAAATAATAGGTGTTCCTTTTAAGAAATACACTACTGATCAAAATTATTATTTACAGAATGTGGTACGTACAGTTACCATTGGTTTTAAATAGGTGGAAATTCATAACGTGTCGAAAGTAGGCGATTTGAGACGACAATTATATTCGTTGAAACCAAAATTTTGCTTCATGTTTCAGATAATTTTAACCTAGTCACCCGATACTAATTAAATATTTCCTTCTTATCGTAACCTATACGCGGGAGGTTCAGAGTACAGCTCACGGTATGTAAACGAAGTTTTAATTACTTGTGGTAAGTAAGTAACGCACAATGTAATGACCTTAACTCGAAAGTAAGTGGGGATTAGTGAGTGAATTTGGCGCATTTATGGGGGGGATACGTGGTGAATTCACCTGTCTCAAATCGATTTGAGGACATATTTCACAGTTATTAGCGGCTACCAAGGTTCTTAACAAAATATCTTCATCGTTAATTCATAATATATTATTAATTAATACTGTGCAGCTAACGATCACTTCATGAAATGCCACTCAAGATATAATTTACTTTTGTACACATATTATTGACTGCAGGCATTGTGCTCACACATTGTGATTAAAATATTATTCAGGAAATAAATAACTTGTCTGGGAGTCTACACTAAATTTCTGCTTCTGAATATCTATGTGATAAGTGTATGTCGCTTATAATGCTTGTGATATTATGTTTTCTATATGAATAAACGTTGAAGGTTGAAATAATTTTACTTGTAAAGGAAAACTCTCAGCATTGATCCTGTATTTAATCATTGTGCTATCCTAATCCTTACATGTTATATATATGAAGAGGAATCAATTCTTGTATATACTCATTTCTTTTCTTATGATAATGTAAGAAGTGACTACGTATAAAAATGCCCCAATGCCAAAGAAAGATCATACGTTGTGATTATTGAGGAATGCAACTTTTATTTTATTCATTTTTGATGAAGGACACACCTTTTCTAACCACTCCTAATCTACCAAGGTTCACAGTACTAACCTGAAAGGTTTTTGCTTGGCAGAGAGTCAAAACATTTCATTTTATGAGTCTATTTCTCAGCGTTTTAACGCTTTAGTTAAATAGAGGTACAATACAAAAGTGTTTTTGTTTTTATTGATACGAACTTGTTATATCAGCGTTAGGTCCTTATTCCAGCCTAAGTGTCCTGTAATTGCATTTGTTTACTTAATCCTGTTGACAGAGACAGTAGAACTTCAAGATCAACTTTAATGCCAACCTTCCATCTACATCTAAATCTCCCAACAGGTTTATTCTGTTTTTCTTCCGAACAGCATTTTGAAAAAGTTTCTTGTATTTCTCGGGCTCGCACTATATGCCTCGCAATGCGATGATCGCTCTGATGATGGAGGCAGTAAGTACCTCTGACGTCGGTAAACTTTAACAGACACCACAGCGCAACATCCCAGAAGGCGGCCATCTTAAATTATGTAAATAACCTCTTTAATTTATTGCAAGATTTTCCTTTTGTTTGTTTCTTGTTTTCATTGTTTTGTTGTCAGGGTGTTTCCCAAATGCGAAAGCTCGCCGGTAACCGGATTTACGTTCTTGTCAATATTTATTACAATATTGACTTGTATTTTTATGCGCGTACTGAATGGACTAGGTACTTTAAATTCTAACCCACAAGCTCTCTTATATTATATACATTAATGCCTGTTAAAAAATTAGCTTAAGAACAGTAATGAAGTATTTGAACGTATGTCTAAGATTGCCTTTGCCACAGCTGTTGCAAATGTCTGCCTAATCTTACCTTAAGATTTGTAGGTTTAACACCGGTTAATTCCAAATGTTGACATTGAAAATTACCCTTAATCAATTTAAGTGCTTTTGAGGTTCTAAAGAATCCGTTCAGTCCAGATGTTTACGTAAAGATTTTGTAAAGGTTACGATTATGGATTTTTACACCTACGTCTATCCCCCAAGTTAAATGACTGCTTGTCGACTGGTTATTTAGTATGTTCGCAGCTACTCTCCATATATGGAGACCATCTTCTTAATCTACAACCAGAGAGCGCGTCATGTCGTGGTTACAACGGACACAATTGACCTTTTAACAGTTGAAGCACGTTCTGTGGTCAATTTGTAACTTGCCCATTCTTTGTCTGAGATTTTGCACGAGATATTCACGTATTGTTCTTTAGGGATGGTATCTTGGCTGGGCACAGAACTGATCTTCCAAGTCCGGAATGCTATAAATTTATTGTTTTTTTTTCAACTTCTGTTCTTTCGGTCTGCTGTGTTCCAGTGGGATACATGCACGTAATTTAGAACTGGTTCTTGGACTATGTTGGACATTAAAACTAGAATGTGGCCTTGCATTCCACGGTGTTGCCGTACAACGATGCATATATTGTTGACCAGAGGAGTATCCATTGGGTGGAGGACACAGAAAGTGAATGGTTTTATGCAAAACGGGTATAGATCGCTGATTTTTGAAGCCCTAACGGCAGGGATTATGAATTTGGATGTCTTCTGGGATGTTGCACAGTGTAGTGTGGTAGATATTAGCCGACGTTTAAGCGGGCCTTATTGACATTATTACCGTAGTAATAGTAGGGTGATGATAGAGGCAGAAAAGTCCTCTGAAACGTCGCCCATTATTTGCCATACTACACGATGCTACATCCTAGAACACGAAGACAGGCCTAGGTGTAGGTGGGAGGATAATATTAAAGCTCAGATAAACACGTTCTGAAGAGAAGACTTTAAATCACAAGAAGCCACATGGTCTAGTACCTGATAAAATTATCTTAAGCATGTTATATATTAAAGTTCCAGTCTTTTGTTTCTTAAGTCCAAGTATTGTTTTGTTATCGAACGCGTTCCATATCATCTTTTTTCCTCAGAATACGCAATTATGAATTTTCCAACCATTTTCCTTAGCATACGACACCCGAGCATAATTCTTGAGGTTCTCACGGTTATAAAACATCGACTGTTGTCTCTGGGGTCTGACGCCGTGAATTTTTGTAGCAGGTTACCGTTTCGGAGGAACTTACCGCCACAAACTACGGAATAAATTATGAAGGTACATGCTATACTTTTTTTAAAATATTGGCAACCACTAACCAGATTATAGCATCGTCACAACTCAGAAAACCGTATCAGAAATTTCGGATGAGTATGGTACAAATTTAATACCGCTAATGGAGTTATTCCCGTGATATGTGCATGCTGTTTTACACACACATTAATATAAACGTTTTCTTTTGATTATCCCCTTTGCCTTAATTTTATGAGAATGGAAATGTGTCTTTGTTACACTTTACGCTTAGACTGAAAGGGCCCCAGTCACAAGGATGTATAACATGTTCGTTGTATTTTAACCTCAACAGCCAACCATTCTTTTTTATGAAGGTGGATATTTGTAAGGCGTTTACTGTAATATTGCTTTCACCTTTCACAGCTATTGTCTGTTCGTCTACCTCTCACCTGTGCGGTAATAGCTGTTGTACATAACGGCGATTTGTAAGTTCTTGCACGAGGTGTTTGAGTAATACAGCAATCAAAAAACGTAGTCCGTATGTTTCAGATTCGTTCCTTGTTAATTTGCTTGTCTTCCACGTTCATTTTCGACTTATATTTTACTCATTGTATTACAGGTTTGTCCTCATGTAAATTAATTAACAGCAGAGGTACTTTATTGCAGAAAGTCGTTAGTTAAAAAAGGGCACATGTCTTATAAAGCAAAATTTTGGCCAAGTGCAGAAAAACTGTTTATAATATTTTAGGGGGTTAAAGACATGGAGTAATTGTTTTTCTCAAGACGCATTTGGCAATCGTTTCTTTACCCGTTCATAACCTGAATGATATAATTTTTATTTTGACATGTTCCCTTTTTATCCCCACGTATTCAGTTCTACTCATGGTTGGCAAAACCAGCGAAGAGTCTAAACCGCACAGAAGTATGAATTATTTATCATCTCTCCCATCTCATGCAAAACAACAATTAAAAACTTTATAATAGCCAGTGTCCGTCCAGGGTTTCATTTTTTTAATCACGCTCCGTGTTACACACAATTATTAACCTGTGTAAAATGGAGAACTTATAAGCCAATTATGTCTGTAATTTTTCAGCTTATAATGACGCATTAGCGTCACCTTGAACCAGGTCATTAATGTAACTCCTTTTTGACCAAAGCTGCTGTTGGCATGTTTCGGCTGCCTTACTGTGAAGGTCACGAAGTCTTTTGAAACTAAACATACCAATGAAATTAACGACTACACTTACTATCACACGACACAAATTTTTTCTTTTGTTCTCGCCGTTCAACGCATCAAATATAAATAGGCTTCAAATATTGTGAAGCGTCATGTTTATGGCTATGAAAATCGCGCTAGTCTTTTCGAACATTGATTGAATAAAGTGGTATCTGTATAAGTTTGGGTGTGAGCCGCGTCGAATGTTGATTATTAACCAGTGCTTCGACTAGCATTGCACATTCCACGAAAATTGCAAAGCCGAAGTTATACATTGAACTCCAGTCGCTGAAACAGGACAAAAATTGCACTATTGTAGGTATTAAAATTTAAACTTCATGCACTACAGGCGTGTCAGAGAAGTTGCCGACGTAGGACGGCGCCGAATTATATGGAACAACGAGTGTATAATCAGATTAATAATTTTAACTTTAATACTTTTTTCTCTTCACTGTCGTGATAAATCTGAAAATCTGAAAGAGTACATTTACACGACCTTGGCATAGATGAGAAGAAAATGTTAAAATTGGCTTTAATAAAGTGTGACAGTACGGTCTGAATTAATCTGGCTGGGCTGTTGTGAATATGGTAATGAAACTTTGGTTCTGTGACAGCTGTGAATTTATTGACTGTCTGATAGCAGCTGTTAGGTTCTGAAGGACTCTGCCTCGCAGATTTTAGAGTACACTGCCTTCCAATTTTGATGCGCTACGGTATTAAACGCTAAAGATGGAAATATTCGCTTTTATTTATAGAAATATATCCATGTTTTCTGTCCGCCGATCATGGAAAAAGGATTTTAATTTTCAGACATGTTGCTTCATGATATAATATTGTACATAATTTTGTAAAATGTTAAGTTCTCACGGCAACGAATATGTCTATTATGACTTTTTTTTAATTTTTACCCCGTGTGTTCATATAGGTGGGTACCAATGTTTCGGAGGAACATGCCGCCTCAATTTGTAGGTTGAAGTGACAGTTGTCCCCATTACTCAAACTGTACTGTGATTTATATGAAAACAGTCTACAGTATATCTAAATTGAAGGTACATAATCACAGACATTTTAAAATTATTTAAACTTACGAAACCAGGCTATTGTGATTATCAGTAGAAGACGTGGATATGTAATTGAATTACAAACTTTTTACCCTTCATGCAATGGAGGAGGCCTCTGTTTGTACCGGCGTTGGAAAGTCCTGTAAAATCATCTTGACATTAATCGTATTACCATTTTCCACGAATCAATGTGCGACGTAAAAATTAGTTTTTTGAAAAAGAGTTCCGGTTTTGACGCTATTTCCGGGTGGTCGAGTCACGTGGTTCGTCTTGGCCACGCCTAACGTGACGGGTGATACACCAATAACTGTAAGCCATCTTGCCACAAGGAAACAAGGTCACCAGGTTGATCTGGTTCGACTCAGTGACCACACCCATCTCAAGGTCATCACTGGACAGTACTTCATGGTCACTTCTCCTCTCACACGGTGATTCTCGAACTGCGTTCAGCTGAACTCTGGGGCTCTGTGTGGGTTAATTTGGTAACACTGAAAGTTTGAAAAATTCATAGGTTCGTTTCCTCTAGTTACTCAAGAACGTTAACACGTGAGACAAATGAAATACAATATTGAATGCAAAACTTACACTAAATTCAACGCAAATTTGCCTACTGAACTAATACAACGGAGCCTCGGGCTGAAATCGGCTCGCGAGCATTAGGGTGAAAATGCCTGTTGCTGATTCACATCACATTTATCTTGAAAGCGAGAGTAATACACACATTCAGGGGCACCAACATTCCATAAATCGATTATTTTTCTATGGAAAAATTGTTTGTTCGACTCCAAACAAGAAATAGTGCAATGCACAATTCAGGAAAATTCTTTGTGCAGATGTGAAAATTTGTCGATCTACTTTGTTGTAGCAGACAAAATGCAGCATTGGTGTACAGAGTCGTGACACCTTGCACAGAACCAGCGAACCCGCAGACGGAGGGGAAATTAGATCTTGTTTGCATAGGTTTAAGGCATTTATTATCACTTTAATTAAAGTAAGTTAACATAAATCTTATTTTAGATCTTATATTACAGTCTTTATACGACATTTATAAGATGAGCTTGTGAGAATTTCTAGTTTTTACGTTCAACCGTTCTCATATTTCACCCCTGAAACCAGTGAACGGCTTTAGGTAAATTTTTTTATTGGTTGAATTTAATTGTCCTTACTAAATATATCGTCCAGCAGTAATTTATGCTTTATTTGATACACAGATCGAACTTAAAATTTTTCAAAAACCATTAGTTATACAGAAATTTCATACGTGATAACTTGTAAAGATTAAAGTTAATAATGAGATATGACGTTTTCACAAAGATAAATTATAGATTTTGACAGTGTAGTCATGTAGGTAACTAAATAAAATTCTCAGGAACCAACTGCCCTAACTTCAGAATGAATAGTTTAGACTACTGCCCTGAAAATAGAAGCAGCAGTTTCTTCCGGAACGTTAATAACTACCTGCAGGACAACACGATGTCGCCACTTAGAATTTAAACACAGAGCCATGAGAAAATAAGCGGTCAGTGATCAGATTCACGTTTCGGCCACTTTACCCACTCACCTCTGAAAGAGCCCTCTGCTCATTCGAAAAAAGTTTCTGCTTTTGTGAGTCGTCCATGGTGGTATACCCTGCGGCCAGCTGCTATATTGATTAATTACTTGATGCATTTAATACCATAGTCAACTATGTGTATGGGTTTTGAGTGATTCGCAGTGTAAACAGTGATTCATCTCGTTTTCCTCTTCTTTTGTTTTTCTATCTCCACCCTTTTCATCTTCGTGTCCTTATTTTCCTGTTCTACTCCTCCAGTTCTCACCCTTTTCTTCTCATTCGTAGAGAAATGTGATAGGTGTGGTATGGATTGGATTCGTATGGCACAAGATAGAGAACATTGGCGGGATTTTGTAATGAACCTTCGTACTTCATAAATGTTTGACATTTTTTTGAGTGGCTAAGCAACTGTTGGCTTCTCAAGGACTCGGCGCCATGGAGTACGTACTGCCGGTTTAACCACAAGGCAGACTGGGGCAGTCGCGTAGGGTGACAAAGAGGAATAGCGTAAAATAAAACATTATAAGATGTTAAAATAGGAAGAGAAAAACAGAGGTAAAGAATAAATTTGTTTTCGGCTTTGGAAAATGGCGGAAAAAGTACTTGGTATCGTATACAAATTGTTTGTATGTGCGTAATGAAGTCGATAATGTGACAGATCAGACCAGTCTTCGCATTTTCTGACTCGACAGTTGCACCGCCACAGATTTTATGCTGATAGGCTTTGTTTTGTTTTTGTTCACATTTCTTTTTCTTCTTAGTTGTTTTCCTTACAGATTACAGATTACATCTACGGGCATTAATTGATAAAATAGAACTCTGATTTGTGTTCTTTTATGGTTGGTGCATATTTTGTGTACTATGTAGAACAGAGACAATACACATCGCATTATTATCCAAAAGTAAATCTGAAGTTATAAATGAAAAATACTTTTTTTACGGGGAGTGCAAGGCTAAAGGTTCGCCTAGGGCGCCAGATACCCTTCCGTCGACCCTGGAAATACCGTGGAATATGTGGAAACATCTTTCGTAGAATTGTGTTTGTGAACCGTTACAACGAAGTTATGTACTCCTGTATGAAAATTCGTGTAATGAGTTCTTACGTGTGCGAATTTTAAATGAAATTTTTCTTGCATGTTGAGAAATACTTAACCGTAATTAATTAACTGACTTCAGGGGGCCTTGCTTGAAACGCTCATAGTCATCCAGCTTGTAGAATTTCCGGTGTTCTATATATGGAGCTCGAATTATCATTGTCATCAGTCAGTAACTCTGCATTTGTCCACAAAGTGTTTATGGATTTCATATGATTCTCATAATAAATTTTCCTCTTGAACTGAGTTAATTCTTAAATATTATTTAGATGAGGTTTTTGCTTCAAACGGTTACAAGGTTTTTAATACCCACTCGTTCATGAAAAACCTGAACTATGCTGTACGCTGTTTTAAGAAACGAGGTTCCGGTCATCGAGTCACGGCTGTAGGCCTATGTCCATTAGGTCTGGTGTGTAGTTAAAGTTACTGTCATTTATGTAGGGTTTTCTTTGCCTTCAACTGTATTATCTCATTTTCGTGTACTCGCTTACAACTCTCATTAAGGTAGTGTAGTGATTAACGTCATTTTGAGAAGGTCCTGAGATCGAAGCTTGGTTCGAGGGTAGATTATCCTTACAGGTTTTCTTGCTCTTCCACATTTTATTATAACCCCTTAAAATAGACGACTATCGTTTCTTAACGCACCCTAAAGCCACCCAACTGTTCTTGTTGTATAACCTTCGTAGTTGAAAAATGTTATATTTAATGAATAAAATGTCATTAAAGTTGTGTGGACCATCTGTCAGTCAGTCTGATGAGCTCGTCGTAGGTTATCTGCTATAAACTCCTTTCACTGTGAACAGCGTTTCTTCCGTTCTGAAGTCATTTCTCTGTAATAGGACACAATGTTCATGCCTAGAATCAGTGAAAGCCCCAGTGTCTGAAGACCTTGCCGGTCTCCTCCCACAGGTCCACGTATAGGTCTCTTACGATCTGCCGTGGACCTTGCTCCAGTGCTATACATATATTCTCCCCCTGTCCCCTCCACCTTACCTGCATCTGACATTATGTATCAGATATAAAACAAGGTGTTTGCTTCAGAAACCGGCCCAGTCGAACAAATATACTTTGTGGAGGTTGGAAATACGGACCCATTAATTGAGATAACAGTGCCCTTTGGAACTTCAAATAATGGCGCTTCCCAGACTGGTATGTAGTTATCGTGACGAAATCGCGTAAATGAAATATATTCTGTGAATATAGAATCATAATTACGCATGTGACATTTGCTTGTTTGTGGCTATTCGTTAACAGTGTGTTTTGTTTTGAAAACTATTGTTTCAACGCACTCAAGTGATTATATTGTGAATCTTATTAAACCAATATGGCGACATGACCATTGTTAGCTAATACGTAATAATGTGCTAAATGTGAATTGGTGTAAATGGTTTCTGAGATAGGAAGTGTTCTAACGGCGTTAATTTTTAGCTTCAGAGCAGAGAATAGACTAAAGGAACAATTAAAATCACTTTTAAAATATAATCACATTTCTTAAATTTAATTAAATTTCTTAAACATTTTACGAAATTTTGGTCTTATTGCCATTTAGAAACAATGTTAGTAGGAAGGATTATATTAATTTAGAGGTGTTCTAAAGTCTCAGTATTTTTTGAATAATTCAGAAATTGCATTTGTTGCTAGCGTTGCTAGCCTGTTTAATTACGTGTTTATAGAAATGTATGATAATCCGGGGGGTGGGGGTGAAATGATGAAAATATAGCAGCTCATCAGATGCGACCATCATAATTTGTTATTAGTGTTGAAAATATCTTAGATGAAAATACTTCGGCTAGGTGTAGCTTAGCTGTTTAATCCCGTCTCTTAGATGTTAATGTTATTTTAATAGTTTATTGACGTTAGAGGTAAATAAATGCTTGTAATTAATAATACCAGTTTTTGCGTGTCGTTATGCATGTAATTCAGTATTTTAGTTCGTGCGATTATTATTTTAAATCAGTTTATGCAGTTATTGTTGGAAGTCTCTGATAAAAGCTGAAAACAGGATTTATGATTTTGTGTAAAGTGGTCGTTTAAACTTTTCGATCTAGATGTAAATGGGTTGACAGTTTTTTGTAAAAATCTGGAATGTGTAATTTAATTACATTCGGGTTATCAGTTCTCGAGTTGCGTACGGTGGAAGATGATCACGCTCTACGTCACAAAAGCTTCATATGAACTGGCCTTAAAATTACTACACAATTTCATGTTTTGTTCTTTTTTTGTGTGTATTAATACCAGTATTCGGGAGATAATCTTCAGTCTTTGAGATGTAGAGGTTTTGTGATTGCATCACATAGATGTAAGTACTTTTACGGACAATATTAACGTTTATATTAATCAACTCTAACAAGTTCAAAATTGCAACATGCCATGTGGCTTCATCTATTAAACGAGAAAAATAATCACGAGATATTATAACGATTCTTTATATTAATGCAATAGTCGATTAAACTCGTAATTCTTTTACAGGCCTTAATTGAATAGAATAATTTGTTCAGACGTTAATATTAACGGTAGAAGAGACAGTACACCGATTATGTAACGGTTCCAGTTCAGTTACTCCACCTTGACGTAACGGTCGAGAGTCGAAGCAGACAGCATTAGCTGTTATTGTTATAATCAAATGCGGATTTCTTGTAAGCCATGCCGGTATTACCTTGGCAGTAGATAACAAGTACCAGGGTTCAAATAGTTTCAATGCATATGTGTAGATGGCGTTAGTTTTAGGAAAAGTACGCTTGTCAGATGAACTACTCTGTTAAGGTGCGTGAAAATGGCCCAGGTGGTTTATTACTGGTTAAAAATAAAGCGTATAGTCAGTTTACAAGTACGTTTTAAAATTTCCCAAATACACACACACACACACACGTAACACTATTCAGTTTTTTTTTCAAATGTCTTTTGTCTGAATGAATGAATGGTATATCACGCTCATTCCAGACAAGAAACGAAATTACGTTACTAATACATGAACAGACAAAAAAAATATTTTTCACGAGTAGCGTCATTGTAAGTGTAGACGAATTATACCCTCATTCTTCTTAATGCTTAATGAAGTATAGGCGAACTTTTGAACTTGGAGGCCAATGTTTTAACTTGGTGTCTGGTCAATTACTTATTTAATTTACTGGTTTACAGCTGTATAGGTTACCGTCCAGGGACGCGTAAATCACGACGTTCTTTGTGCAGTGAGCTACGTTGATTCTGAATTGATGAAAGAAAGAAAGAGTAATAAACAAAGATATGTAATTACTATAGATTTGCTGCGTGGCGGTCTGTGTTTACTAACTCCAATGCTCATCCACAGATGGCAGTGCTGGCACTCTTGTTTTCGGCAACGCTAGCTCAGCAATATAATGGCGGAAGCAACTATGTGGAATCTGATTATGAATATGAAGCTCCAGTCCAGGAGGCCCCAGCTCCAAGGCCACCTCCGAGGTCTTTCTCGCGCCCCGCACCCTCCCCGTTACGGCAAAGTGGCCCGCCTCCCCCTAGAGCTACACCAGTTCCTATTCTAAAGCAAATAAACAGGTAAGTTTACCGTGTAACCGGTCAGGTCGCCTGATCTCGCCCATAAAATACAATAGCATTAATGCAACTCGATCAGCCCGTACGAAGGACACCAGACCAGTGGCTGCCGGGATTTATTTCTGTCAGGGTCACTATGCCAGATCGGTCTGGGACCCACGCAGCCTCACAATCTATTGTTTTTGGATTTATTTCTTTCGGGGTTAAGTGGCTGGAACTTGAAGCTAACCACCAATACACAGCGCTTAGATTAATATTGCGTAGTGCTTTTTTCCCATCCCCATTTCCTTCTTCTTGGCGTGGTGCTTAGGCGTAGGGACAATTTAATGTTAACTTTATTTTTTCCTGATTCCCCTTTCACAAAATTTGGTTCCCGGAAAATTAGTGTTCTTGATGACGCATACTTTATAATCCTTTCCATATGCTCATTTCATGGCAATTTTTTATATTTTCTGCTCCATATTATATTTTCATACCGCTGATTTCAGTTGAAAACTTTTTAGTTGTTTTTCTTAATTTATAAAATCCATTTGCATTGAATATAGCCACAACTGTTCACAATGTTTTCTCTAAGTGGTAGCCAACAACCATTAATACCAAAGACCGTCATTGAACACGATCCTGAGCCAATTCCAGCTACCTCTCATTCTCACGTCTCTTAGATTCATCTTAATGTTATCCTCACGTCTCCTACAGGTTGCCACACCAAAATTTCGCATGAATTTTTCTATTAAATTTTAGTTGCATTTCGAGCCCGCTGTATATTTGCTTTTCTAACAAGTTCTTCGTTGAAGATGGCTGTCTTCTGGGTTGTAGCACCATGTAGTCTGGTAGAAGATTTCCGACGTTTCGAAGGTTCTTACTGCCTCCATTATCATCGCCCTGATGATGGAGACAGCACTACACGATTTAACATACCAGAAGACAATAGTCTTCATACTCCCCGCCGTGATAACCTGAAATTTCACAAAGTTCCTCGTTGTCTGCTATTCTAAATTAAACACTAGTTTAATCTGTCTTAGGTTCACATGTATTGCTTCTTTGCAGACAAAATTCACATCACTGAGACTGTTCTACTGGAAAGAGAAATTGTCCTCTCGTTTGTCTTGCGGAATTATATCGCTATTAGTTCTATATAGGCCACTCCATGTATCGTGGATAAAGAAAAAACGTTCTGTAGCCTTGACTTAACGTAAGACCTCGGTTTGCTTTTAAAATACTTGCCCTTTCACTCTGCAACTTGCAGCGGTATACGCCATAACGGGTTACCTGCAACTCATTGTTATGTCATGAACAAGCGAGAAACTTCGAAAGTGAAAGAATTTTCTCTGAGTAGAAAGATAAAGTACACTCAATCTGTGATTTAAAACTGAATGTCCTTAGACAGGTCCCAAGGTTAACACTCGTTCATTCCAATGTTACGTCCTAATCACTGGCGTGTCTATGATTTATTTTCTGAGAAATTTTTAAAAAATAGCGAGTCGTAGTGAGTCAATAATAAATAAATCTGAGAACTTTAATGGACAGAGAAGGAATTTTTCCTCATTCTTTGTTCTTCTTTTCGTGGATGTTTTTATCACCTATTTTAATGTATATTTCCTCTCCTGCTTCATTATTCCAGCCCAATTACTTTTAATATTGTCTCTGAGTTTCTTTACTTATTCCTTGTAATTTAACTTGATCAATTTATTACTATCCAATTTGCATTGATTGACAAATGCGAGACGTCTACTCGTTAGGATACTACTTTGACGGCTGTGAAATGTGGCCGGATAAAATAGGAAATAATTTAATTATTTTATCGTAAATGTAGATAACCTATTGGGAATTTTTCTGATAATCTGAGGCACGTGATATGAAATATTGGACACTTATTTTTTGTAAGTACTTTTGAGTAGAAGAAATTAAATAGTGCACAGGTGAGTTAAATTTCTATGAGTTTTATAACCAAGAATGTAAGTGAGAATTAAAATGAAAACAGGAAGTTCCGATTGGGAAGTAGAAAGTTCAGCCAAGTTGCCGTTTCAGGCACAATGAGGACGGCTCGTACACTTATGGGTACGAAGGCGCTGATGGCAGTTTCAAGATCGAGACGAAGCTGACGACCGGTGAGGTGATGGGCAAATACGGTTACGTTGACGACCTGGGGAAGGTGCGCGTTGTGGAATACGGCGCCAACAAATACGGGTTCCAGCCCGCCGGCGAGGGCATCACCGTCGCCCCTCCCACTCTGGTTGATGAGACCAAACGTCCTCGTGAGGGTCCTGCCGTCGAATACGACGACGGACAATACTATGAGGAGCCCGCTGTTCGCTCCCAGGCACCCGTCAGATTCTCACCTCCTCCTCCTCCTCGTCCCGCACCTCCCCGACGCCCCGTCGAGGAGTCTTACAGCTACGACACTTACTCTGACCCTCCTCCGGCTCCAAGGCCTAGTCCACCGAGACCCGGCAATAGTGGTCCGGTGCCTCCTAGGTCACAGATCCCAGGAGCGATCCCTGCAGGTGGTTCCAGCACAGGGATCGTGTACTCCCAGCCCAGACCATCCCCCAAGCCTCATGGCTTCTCCCAGGCGATTCCATCGGTTCGCCCCACTCCGCATCAGCAACCAGTGTACCATGCACAGCCGATAGCCCCAGCCCCGTCTCGACCACAGGCCAGACAGACCGGGGGAATCCTCGACCAACTCGCGAAGGACTACGCTCTGCCACCAGGCGGACAACCGCTGCACGATATCTCTTTTGGGTTCTATTAGATCACATGAACTCGCTTCGATGGCTACTTTCATGCACCGCTCAGCTAGCGTCTTTATTGCAGAACGGATATTGAAACTAACCATTACATCATACAATCAAACCATTCCATCGAAAAGAAAGTAACTCGGTTAGACCATTAACCCTTTAAAGCCCAGTAGCAGCTATATTTACCATCTACTAACCAGTAGCGAAGAATTTTGTACACCCCTAAACAGCGTTAATCAAACGCAGTGGAGAAGTGTTATTTTTTTTAAGCTGCGGTAGAATTCTTAAATATTATTTAGAAGCGCTTCGGATTTAAAGGGTTAACGGCGTGGTTTTCTTTTTTTAACTGTCGGCACTCGAATTAAGTTGTTTATGTTTATAATGTGTTGTTTGCTTTGCGACTGTGTATGTACTGAAGTTTAATTTTTTGTGAGATAAATATTCACGTGTCCGACTGTAAAAATGTGTACAACCCATAAATTATTATAAGAGAAGTCAGCCTTTTTCAGCTAGGAGAAAAAACTATCTTCTGTATTTATTGTACAGTTGTTAAACCAGTTGATGCAACTACCAATTTAATTTAGTAATAAAAACACGAAACTTTTTTTGAGATGTAAATACACTGCGGTAGAATGGATTCTTCTGATACTTGTTGATGATTCTCAGTTGACTTCTGGATTATTTCAATGAGGTACTTCTGTCAGGGATAAGCTGAATACTTATCTAGATTTTTTCTCAAGTTATTTTTTTACAATTGTTGTCAAAATTGAATTGAATTGAATTGAATTGAAAAGTGAGTTGCTTCAGAAGTTGGTTACGTAAATCAGGTGTAATCTGATAAACTCTTACATGATCGTGTGGTTACTATTTGTACCCCCTGTTTTATTCAGCACTTCGTCATTTCGTTCAAATGTATTTATAGGTTTCGTGTAGTTTCTGTAACATAACACGATTGTTTTACGACGCATATTTTAACATAGTGATGATAGGGTGTCATGGAAGTGCAGATTCTTGGACGAAAGCATTTGCCATCAGGCAATATATTCAAAACAGCGGGCCTTTGTGTAGTGTGTCACATCAATGTAAATACTTCTGAGATATTAGCGTTATTAATTTAAACAAGAAAGTAATATTTCGTGATCGATATTATATGTGCCACTTACCCTTTTAATGACACCGGATACAACCTGTTAACTGGAACAGTTATGGCGGTGTTATAATTTTATATAGTCATGGCTTTGTATGGACGATGCGAGAAAGTTATTTCCGCGGTAAGTTTCCATAGCAACGCGTAGTGAGAAATTGTGCCGGGTAACTTAATGGTTCCTGATGGAAGCGTTACGTGGTTGTCTTCAGTATATCCAGACCAATACGAAGCAGAACTTGAAATGTCACATCAAGCCATCATCATAAATCATAGATCGTAATAACTATGTGTTATTTCGTGTTACAGCACTTAACAACTTTTGCTTTTCATATTTGTTAACTTGTTCCACGGTGCAGAATCCTTGAGAAACTCAGTCACTAAGTGACTCAAGAAATTCCTCGCCGTTTATACACCCAGAAGATTCATTGGCATGTTTATAAGACACCGCCATTGGACCCTATGCTGAACCAGATGAATCCAGTCCACATCTTCACAAACTATTTTGTTGTGATCAGTTTTAATATTACCCTCACCTGTACATCAGGGCATCCACAGTGATTAATATCTTTCCTTAAGGATTTACTTTTAAAAATCTGTATATATTTCTCATCTCTCTTCATGCGTGCTACATGCCCTCGTCGAATCCTCTTTGATTGTATCACACTGGCAATATTTGGTGAAGAGTAAAAGTTGTGAAGCTTCCTTCACCCTCATGTTTCTTCCTCTCTTTAGGACCAAATATTTTCATCAGGAATTTACTGTGAAACAACCTCAATTTGTGATTTTCCCTTAGAGTTCGACATGCATGTGAAACAAGAGTTAAAAGTTATTTAAATAAAGTATATTTTAATGTTTAGTATTCCAGGTAGCGGACGAGAAGATATAATATTATTTTGCTGACTGGTAGAAAGCACTCCCTCAATTTAATCTGATTTCAACGTCTTCATGGATGTAACTTCGATTTAAACCCTTAAACTGTCTTAAATCAAAAAACTGTAGTTGATATTGAGACAGCAATAGACGGAGACATTGGTGGGAATTTCTTTAAATCTGAACTAACTACACTTTGTAAGTTCTTATGAGCCCAAAGCCGCTCACCATGTGAAGAAGATCTTGTTTTTTTTTTATGTAACTGGAGGGTTTATTACCGCGTTCTCAAGAACCCGCCACCAGTCACAATCTTTAGTCAGATAAATTCAGTGGACACATTCCCACCCGATCTGTTTAATATGCATTTTAATATTGTGCTTCATCTATTTCTAGATTTCCAGTGTTTTCTCTTCCATTTATGCTTTTCAAACAAAATTTTCTCATCTTCCCATCTGTGCTACATACTCGGCCCATCTTATCCTTTGTGCAGATTTTTATATTGGGTAATGAATTTTCCCCCACCCTCGTGAAACGTGACGTAACTGGGAGTAGTTTCTAGGTGTGCCCTAGACTTTACCGGACTTTGCAGGAGAATGGTAAGTACTAAGCAGAAACTATTCATATTAAGATTTCCGTCTTCTGGGTGATGATATTCATCACCCTGATGACGGAGGCAGTATGACCTCTGAAACGTTGGTTAACATCAACCAGACTACACAGCGCAACAACCCAGAAGACGGAAATCTTCATACTCACCGCTGTGAGAACCTCAAGTCTTACATATTCATATTAAATTGTTGAAGGACACATTCTTATTTCTAAACGTGGGTTTCTCGCGTTTGAAACAAGTTTAGAGTGAATTATTATGCTGTATGATTTATTTACACATTCAACAACCTATATTTTTGGCTTATAGTTTGAAATATTTTTCGGAATATAGTATCTTTAATCATCATCTTCGTGGGATAGGCTAAACAGCCTGTTCCAGTTCACGTCTGAGACCATCTTTTTCTGGGTCTTCCAGATTTTCTTCTTCCTCTAGGTTTACTGTCTTTAATATAAAGTAAATACTCGTAAAACTACAAAATTTCAGAATTTCTTTCTTTGAACTGGTTACAGTTTGAAAGAGTAACATTCCAGGTTGATTGAAATCGTTGAAATACACGAACACGTTTATTCAATACGTCAGCAATAAGTTACGGGTATTTCAACTTATCTAATGCAGGTGGGAATCTTAGTTTAAAATGTATGTTGGTTGAGATCAGTGTATGTACCGTGTTACTTTCTATATGAGGAACTAGCCAAGGCTGGGTGACTGAATTTCCTGTCAACAGTGTAGGGCCAAAAAGTGATTTATTTTAACCAGAATAATGGTAATCAAAAGCTTACATTTCACACACATGTGCAAATCGTACTCAATTTTGATACGTGAGTAGCCGTGGGTAGAATAATAATTTTGACATTTATGCGAAATAAGTTGGTTCTATGGGTGTGGATAGAATGAATTTTAATGGGGTTATGGCCCACAAGAGAGCTGTTGTGTATACGATAATGAACCTTCGGGTGTATTTATTCATTAGTTGTGAGACTATCAGCTTCTCAGGAAGAACTACTCCATGGAATTAATACGTCTTGTTTTCCTGAAAGCGAATCATTCTTTGTTATTTAATTAGGGACATGCCTTCTTGTTTTCGTAATTTATGGCCCAAATCTGCTCAGTCGACTATGTAATTGAACAGACACGCCACTTCATGTTCCTGAGACAGATAATTAAGCGTGTTTTGACCCAACGCTAAAATAATTCTCACAAGACAGAATGGGAGAATGTAATTTATGAGTGCAAAACAAAACTGTGTAACTCTGTATTCTCCTGACTTTAAAGCAATTAAGATGGTTTCTTTAAACAAGCGGACCAGTTGCCGTCAATTGTTTCTTGTTAATGTAAATGTTATTAACATAATTTACTAAAAGGAGTTCTTTTCTCAAAAGAAAAAACACACTGACTGATTATGAGCCTTTGTGTTGACAAACACTCCAACCAGACAACCGTTGTTGCGTGTGTTATGTGTTTCATGTGACAAAAGACGAAAGAAATTTTCGTGTTTACAACTTTCTGTAATACATTTCTTGCAACGATGAACTCTGTTAGCTTGGTAACAGTTTCCTCGGTCCCAGGGTGTCTGAAGACAAAGACGTGCTGTGGATATTTCATTTACTAACGCACGTAACAGATTTTACAATGACGGGATCTGACAAAACTATTTAAGACTACGTACTGTGACTTAACTGCATCATAGAATACAAAAGAACTTAAGTTTGTTATTCTTTCCCTGTACTGGACACACGCAATTCTATCGAAGTATAAATATCGATATTGTGTCGTCATAGTAGCATGTTGGAACGTTGTCACGCCAACAACATGAAAATGCAGTCTGTTGAAAGATTTGTATTCAAAAGACGATCCCATGTTTCTAAGAATATTAATATTACCGGCAGTCAGAATTTCGCAGGTTACATCAACGGTAGGCCCGACCTCAAGTGATTACATACGAAATATTGTAATTCTGAAACATATGTCTTGTTTCAGACTTATTTCTTGCTAGTGTCAGTATAAATTGAGGTATGTAATTGAAATTATTTATCTTTTTCCATCATCTTACCACACATATAAAATCATATTTTGAAATTCTATGTACTCAGACGACATAGCTCTAAGGCGTAATCTTTATAGTTCGTAACAATGAAATTGTGTGTCGAATCCCACTCGAGGCTCAGAAGTCTATCCGTGTTTTGCCGTATTGTATTGTCCTGTGTAGGTAGAGGCCTTGCATTGAGTAGACCCCCGTACAAGGAATCCTGCCAAATGTCGAAAAAAGTTTCTAAATGCTGGCAGAAAATTTCCCAGAAAGGCCAAGCCTTATAGTTGGCTATAAAACATGTGTAATGACGTGACGTCTCTGGTGGAGTACGCATTTATACTCTGTTCAGGCTCCTCCTAATGTTATGTAAAGAATTAAGTGAAAAATGTTCGTGTCCAAGCCATTTAATTGCGGAATTGAAGGTGATTTCGCGAACCGTGACCAGTGTAATATTTTATTAGTATTTTTACATGGACCCAGCGTTGGGAGCTAGTCGCTTATTGGTAACCGCCCTTTCACCGTGTAGCACTTCATATATTACCACAACACTCATGTTCTCCGGTTCGCTCTATGTAGGGGACCGAGTTGCCACAATCAGGGTCCAGAGGTCGGACCAGCCCCTCGAGATGGTAATCTACTTTCGTCTCGGTTTCCGTGACAAAGGTTTGTTCTTAAAACAAAATAAAGTACATTTCTTTAATTCCTAATGGCTTTATTTTCACCAATCTATTGAGTAACATCAAGGACGTCTTTTGTCACGATATTTTACCTCGTTCATTCATAAGTGAACAAAGAAATGTATGTCACTTTCTTTTTATACAGTGTCATGCAGAGGAAGGTAGTCATATTACGCATTTATTATAAGACTAGGCGTTTGCTCTTCAAAATCTTTCCTTGTCAACACCCTTTGGCTGTTTAAATTGAAGATACTGAACAGTACTGTGCGACGTGGGATGCAAGTCTGGATGTGACCCTGAAGCGGTGTGGATGCAATGACCAGGAAACCGTTCCAGATGTTTGCCACAAATCGTAAATTTCGTGCAGAGCCAGCTGCTTCCGGTGTGATGTGTCCTGACAGCAGCCTTCGTCGACCAGGAGAGGTGATACAGCGTTCAGCGACGTGGCTAGCGGCTAGACGACGCGAATCGATTCTCGGCAAGAATTTTCATGTCACTAGCCCGTCCAGATCGGCTCTGGGGCACACCCAGCTTCCTACCGAATGGTTGGGGGGGGGGGGGGGGGGGGGTACTGCCTCTCACCGAAGTATAACGTCGAGGCGCAGAATGGTTGGAGCTTTACATAATCGCCCCGACACGCATAGATATTTTATCGCCTCAGCGAGTTTAAAGAATTTTCAGTTACGAAGTGTAGAATGTTTCGGACTTTGTATTCATGAATGATTTGGTCAGTATCAGGCATGCGAGGTAAACAAAGTCGTATAATATATGAAACTAGTGAAGTGTGTAGTAATTTGTAACATGAATTTGAAATAGTTTGTATTTAAAATAATCTCTCAAAATACGGTGTTACACGCGAATAACAATAAATATATTAGTCGCACGTATTTTCAGTGAATTCCGCTTCGGTTTAGATGTCTCTTCTGTGGGCAAAAATAAACCGACATGCAAACATGAAACTGGGTTTAATATAACATGTTAAATGTTTCGCTTGTATTATTTATGTCTTCTGAAATACATGTTCTACAGGTTGAGAAACATAGAACGTGCGACCTTCGTTAAATTTAATTTGTTTTTTTATTTACGTGTGGCCTACGGGGAAATTCCAACAAGAGGTCTGCTCCGAAGCGTTTCAGCTGTCTGTTACACAATGCAATGTCAGGACGTCGGAGCGTGTGCATTAAGTGTGTACAAATGTCGAGTCTCATTTCACCCGACAGATATATATACAAGAGGCCACTTGCAAAAGGTGCATTGCTTACTTACAAGGGAATGCACCATATTTGACTTCGACCTTGTTTGCCTCTTATGCAGATAATTTCTCTAATCTGACACTCGGAACGAATAGTTCAGCCTTCATAACCGGATTGTGAATTACGATTAGAAGGGAGTAAAATACCAATATCCAGATCTTAAAACGGATTTCCTTTCCTGTATCAAGTGTTCTCAAGAAAACGACAACAAATTACTAGTTCCCACGGTTAGCCGCATTTTTTAAATTTAAGGAAACTCAACTTATGCTTCTGTGCTGTGTAGAAAGACTTATTATTATACGTATTAAGTAAGATTTAAAGTTTTCACGGCGGTACGTCCGAAGATGACTGTCTTCTGGGTTTAAGCGCCGTGTAGTCTGATAGAAGTTTACTAACGTTTCATAGGTTCTTGCTGCGTCCATCAGCCCTGATAATAGAGACAACAAGGACCTCTGAAACGTTAGTAAACTTCTATCAGACTACACGGCGCTTAAACCCAGAAGACAGTCATCTTTGGTTATTATGTCTATTGACAATGAAATCGCCAAATGTGTAGATTAGTGACTGCTTTTCAGTAGCCATGACAACAAAATGTTTGTGTCTGGAAACGGATGAACAACAAAAACCAAGAGAGATACAGATTTGAAAAAGTATTTAGATACTTGATGTAATCCAAATTGAAGTTCTTTCAATTCCTAGCACGCGATAGAAATTTTTCTCTTCGTCTAGGCGTCGGAACCATCCGTGGGATATGCCCTTCATCGACTGAATAAAAGGGTCCCTTTAGCTTAGGGGTTGGGCCAGAGCATTAAGATAGTACCGTTTTCAGAGCTTCGTGCTTAATTAAACACAGGACAACTTATCTTTGCCCGTGTGTGGGTAAAGTCCTTGACATGCTCTGATCTGTCTGGTAGTTTGAGTGGAACTTCCACACGCCTACTAATAAGTGAAACTTGAATATGATTGACTATGATAATTTACTTCTAGAAATTACGTCTTGACACTCGGATGAACGTTTGGCAGGACTCATTTGTCGCAAGGACAAGACTGAAGGATGCTTACAAATATCTTTGACCAGACCATGTTTAGAATCCATGATATTCGTATGGATGTGACTGATATCGACTAAATTAATTAACTCCATGGAGAAGAGTTCATCTTGGAAATGCAATAATACGCTCAGCTTGACAAGAATTTACTCGGGTTTTATGAAAGTTGAAGGTTTATTACCGTGTTTAAAAGAGTCAGCCCCTGGATCCTATCATGAGTCAGATGAATCCATTTCACAACTCAATCGATTTACTTAACATCCATTTTCATATTATCCTCCCGTCTACACCAACGTCTTCCAGATAGTCGTTTACCTTCAGAAAAATTTGTGGAAACCTTTCTCTCTCCCACGCGTGCTACGTGGTTAGCCGAACTTATATTCCTCGATTTGATTTTACTTATTATACAATATTTGACTAGATCCGTTTATAATTTATTCTCGTGGTCACAGAGAACAGCATACGACAAAGTTTCTGAATGTACGTGCCAGTCGTGATGTGCGATGAATAATTTTCTAAGAATATACGTACGGATTATTAATTCCGTTTTATGTAACGAGGAACTGAGCACCTGTACGTGTTGCGTGCTCCAGGGAGAGCGGGCGAGTCCTATTCTGTGTTGCTCAACTTTCTGTTTGCAAAGTAGGTACCTTACACACAACTCTGACTGATATACCCCGACCGAGGCTAATGGTTACGCGACGAGACGCCATGCTGTTAATTCAACACAACGCGTTGCTTCGCGGTTTCATTTTGCTTCTAACCAGAGACTTCATCGTCCTCACAGGCTAGATAATCTCTGTCCTTTGTAGGATTTGAGGTTCTCACGGCGATGAATACAAAGATGGCTGCCTACTCACTGTCATTTGTTGGGATATACGCAACAGAATTTTTTTATAACGATGTTGTTGTTCTGGATCGTGACGCCGTGTAAGATTCGTAGGTAGGTGTCATCGTTTTACCTTCTACTTGAATGTACATTGACACTTGTTAATGCACAGAGAAGAATTAATATAGAATTATAGTTATCCATTGAACAGATTCTTTAATGTTTGCTCTATGAAAAATCGGAGATGTAAATATTCTGGTCTATACAAATTAATACGTGTGTAAATATTATCAATTTCAGACGTTCTGATCACATTGTTGCATCTTCCAGCTCATCCACACGTAAACTTTATTGAATACCAAAATATATTAACAAGTATCCGTCTGTATTTGATTTACAAACTCACTACTTGTTACTACGTTGATAAGTTTGCGGTCTTTTATAGAATCTGAAGTTTTATTACCATCTTCAAAAGCCAAACTCAGCGAGTTGAGTCTATTCAGAATTTTAACATTTCATTTATATAAGATAAAATTTAATATTATCTTCTAATCTTCGACTAGACTTTCCAAGTCTCTTATGTTTTACATACTAAAATTTGTATGTATTTCTAATCCCCTGACATTTGTGCTACATGCCCAGCCCGTCTCATATTCCATGATTTGATCACCCGAATAACATTTGATGAAAATTATAGCATATTACGAAGCTTCTAGTTAATAATTATTTATATTAATTTATTTTGTTGAACGTTGATATCCGGTAACGTCTGCCTACTGCCACGTGATGAAGAATAGCTTTGTCCATCCGTGTCGAATACAGACTCTTTTTTACTGCTTGAAGATGGAGAAAAGACCAGCCTCCGAAACGTCGTATACATATATTATCTGGATAATGGACGACACCCTCATCTCGTATAACGGCCTATAGTCCAAGCCATGATGTTGTTGTGTTGAGGAAGTCACGAAATACTTTGTCGTTAATAAAAAAATCCCTCATTTGATACTTTCGTTGTGCTGTGAGTAATAACACACCTTAAATTGCATGACCGTGTATGACTCAGACATCGACAGGCTTTGTTTCGATGTATCGATATTCATGTCATATCAGTTGACTCGATGGAGTCCTACTTATGTAAACACTTCGCAAACGCCAGAATTTCACTCAGCGCAGACCACAGTTTCTTGCACGCAAGTATTCCTACACGATAAGCGTACTGAAGTTCGTCTGTGGTCTGAAACACTGTATCTCAGATCAATTTATATATTTAATTCTTGTAACTATGTATATATTGGATTAACCTTCTATATTTATATTTAATCATTCGATGTAAATGCACAGGACAAAGCCGTGAAATGTTCGTGTTCTTTGTATAGCACTTTTACTTTCTTTCACAGTTGGACCGTTCCTAGTAAACGCGTTTTTCCTTCTATTGGCCACATTCAACGATTTAGTGACGGGAAATGCACGAAATACTCCACCCCAAGTCACGTCGTGAACCAGAAGCACGTCGAGTTATTCGGCCTGTGTCCGCAATATCGATAAGAAATAAACGCAAGTTTCTTCAGCTGTATGAAACGTCGTAAATTTAAATAGTCTTAAATCGGGCCGACGTAAAGTTGAGACCGTCTGTGTCGGTCTATATAAAGACATCGCAGTATAAATGTAAATTTGTATTTTATGAACGTTGTAAATCGGACCGTCGTGAACCAGAGACTTCTTATGTGTGTTGGGATATAAGAGCACATGACAACTAAGAATTATGTAATGATTACCTAGTGTCCTAAATCAGAAATAGCGTTGAAGGACTGTATGGGTTGTTGGCCTCGCCTTTCTGCTTAACCATTTACTCCATTTTATTGCGGAAACAAATACGTGTTACACTCGGTATATCGGACACCCTTTTTTACGGAACCTGTGCCCTAAGTTGAAGGCTCCGTACAAAGACGTAGTCATTTTTAAATGTTCTTTGCAGGCAGTGTATAAAATTAATGCATTTGACAGGTTGTGTGTTATAATTACTTAGCGGATTTTGATTGTGCTAAATTTGGTATTTGGGTGTACACTAAACATATTGGGGAAGTTTAATTTTGGTTCTTATTGAGCTAATATGACGTAACGAACTGATGCCCTGGTTCAGTTTACACGTTTGTAAGTGTTTTATTTATAACACTAGTTTAGTACTCTACCATGCTGCTGCGAAATGATTTTGAATTAATGTCATAGTAACTGTTGTTTTTCTATTAATTTATTCGTGTAGAACAAGTTTTATAGTGTCATTGCTCAGGGTCAGATCTCTCTGACCTTCAGTACCTGCTGTTGGTTTCCCAGGACGATGCTAACTTCAGCGTAAGACATGAAACGCTTTGGAACGCTACAAATCTAAACGGGACTAAAAAATGTTCCCTCTGCTGTCGGAATAAAAGAAAACTTTAATTTTTAAAAGTATTAGAACAATTATAAATAGTTTTTTCTTATATGGTATATCATTTGTGACCACTCACCACCACTGGGTTCAAACCGGCTCTGGGGCCAATCGATATCGAATTTCTGCTGGTTACACGGCTTCTTCCATGGAGATAAAACTGTCGAATTTTAAAGCTAATCACTCATCTCCGTCTACTACCGAGATTAAAATGCATGGAGCGATAACCCCCCCCCCCCCATATGTCTTCATGGCGTGGTGCTTAGTTACGCAATAAGGGCTTTTAATTACCTCAAAATATGAACGTACTGTTCTCTAGGTGGGAATGTTTAGTTAATTAATTTGTCTATACTGCACCCTGACTGTGCCACTGGTACTTGTTCGGAAGTACATTTGCACCAAAAATGTTGTACTCCTCATCAGCGCCTGCCTTGCGTAATCCAATTCTTTCATTACGGTGACGCCCCGAGCCGTGTGCCCTCACTCCTGCAGACTGGACAAGTCCACGTAGATCCGCACGGTTATAAAGGGATCCACGCTCCTGGGCATTGCATTATTCGTGTGCAGCCGTTCGTCAGAAGAACTTTGCGAAAGTTGTCGTGTGTTTGTTTGCGTTAAAGTGACAAGTGATTCCCCAAGTGTCCCAACATGAGGCAGCACTTGCAGGTACAAAACAGTGGCGTTCTTTATCATTCCATCACTCATTATTTGCTGTTTCTATTGAAATTACAATACAAATCCGTCTGTCCTAGTATTTGGCCTGACAGTACAATCGCGTGAAATGTGAAATTGTTAAATTTGGACAAATTGTTGGGAGTGAATAGATTAAAGTGGCTCAAGATATGGCGGGCTTTGTGTATCTAGTGACGAACTTCGGGTTCCACACAAACACATAATTTATTTACCATCAACGTTTTAATATTAAGGTAACATCCCGCGTCGTGGAGAGAATAGATAGATTAATTAGTTCGATTCTGTTCTATTTAAGGGTTAATTAACGATGCTGTCGGTAGGTCAGACTGTGGCATTAATATATTCAAATGATAGGATGATAATGAACAATAAATTAGCTAGAATGTGGAAGGAAACGCTTGTACATTATTTAAGCACTTTCCGAAAATTGCGTGGAGCGACTGAGGTGAACCACGAAATGATAATTTGGGATAGCTGGTCCTTGGACCTATATTTGAACTCAGGACTTCTTTAATACGAAACACATGGCTGTGAAGTTCGGTTTTAATTTTACAACAATATTTTTTTTTTAAAATTAGAGGTGAAATGGAGATAATGTTTATAATGAAAACCGTTGAAAAGTTGTTTTATCTGAGACAGAAGAAAATAGGACGACAATATTAAAATGGATCTAAACGAAGTAGGAATAGCTCACTAGCTCTGTGCTGGCGTGATGAATGTAATTCTGATGATGTGATTTGGGGTTTGATGTGTATGAATATGGATGTCTTGTGGGATATAACACTGTGTAGTCTGGTAGATCTACACACTGATGATGGAAGCAGTATGGTCCTCTGAAATGTCTGTCAATATTTAACAGAGTATGTAGTGCTGTATCCCAGAAGACAACCGTACAATTAAAAATTATTCTTCTACATTATTGGATAAATTTACAAAAATATATGTTTAAAATAATGAATTGTTACAAAGATTAGTGTATCCTTGGTTATACTAAAAATGTACGCAATTAAAACTGAAATTGGTACAAATGTCTGCATTGAGGATGTTTGCAATCTAAAACAAATACAGCCTTTCATTTTTGTAATTAAATTTATATTGATAAGTTGTAAGTCTACGAACTACATGTAATGTACTTTTGTAGTGTCAGATAGTACACATAACCATGATAGCTTGCTAGAAGTAGACGTCCTTCTTGTTTGTGATATAATTAATTGCAAATCCGCTCTCAATCCACCTCACGAGCCTTTCGAATGTGATTACGGTCTTCAACTGCCACGTTTTAGATCGCGGTCTTCGTGTTCTTCAAGGTGGTGTCCGACGTTTCAGAGGAACGCAAGACAGCACGACGTTACAAAACGGACAACCACAAAACCCCAACCCCACCATGTTATTCAGTATTACAACATAAAAATGTCACATTTTTTCCCCTTAGGAATATATTTTATAACTAAAAACTTGTTTGTGACGATATGTCCGTATATGCGTCAATTTGTGTATCAGCCTAATAAATTTGAACCATTTTGACAGACATTCATGAAATCAGGCATGAATATCATGTCACTAAACGTCATTCCATCTTCAAAAGTTATAATTTTTTCCATCAGTAACATCAACCGTGCGAAGTTATAGCTTAAGAGCGACACTGTCTTCGCTTAATGTAATATTCTGAAAGTTTAAGTGGTAATAGATATTCTAAAAAAATAATATTTTTTAGATAATTCTCGTACAGAATGTAAAACAACATGGAAGCCAGATTGAAGTTGTGTATAGACTATTTAATTTACGTTTTATGGCTGTAGCTAACGGTTCATTGGGGCTAGACAAATGGAATTTGGAATGGAGGTGTATCATAGACATTCCTGTTATAATTATATTTATATGCTAACAGTTGTCGCAGGCATGGCGATATTCTAATTTTTCTAACTACGTTTCTCAGCCTGTCAGGTTGCAACCAAAATGTTCGTTTGT
>NW_019059870.1:0-58265 GCF_000696155.1 Zootermopsis nevadensis | reverse complement strand
AGATTTCAGGTTCTCACGGAAGTGAATTGTCGATGTTGGTCTTCTGTGTAAACTTGTAGGTAGATGCCAAAGTTTCGGAAGTATATACTTCGTACATCTTCAGGACTATTATAGAGTTTTTTTTTAAATCAATAGGGCTCATGTGATACGACTCCTTCGATGGGGAATCAGGACATCTTAAGGTCTGTGTAGTTATAGTATGACACAAAACAAGTGTATTGGCGTATGTCCTTAGCAGGGATTTCAGACAAATTTTTTTAAAAGCTGATTAGTAACTACATATACCAGCTGTTGTAAGAATTATTTACTCTTTATTTTGCATTTATGGGTTTCGTATGATTCTCACTGTAAACAGATATTGTTTCCTCATACAGGATTAAACAACTGATCTTTGTAATTGTGAAGTGTTGTTTTCTTTGCGGTAAGACTGAATAATTAAATACTATTTACACGAGGTTCGGCTTTGTAGGATCAAAAGACTGAATCTGATTTGTGGACTTTATTGTGTAGATAGATTAAAGTTACGCACGAAAGTGAAAGTCACTTTAATATTGGTAACATGAACAATAAAAACAGATTGTTGGAAAATGAAAGTATTTCTTAAAACACGTCTCTGTCATTGAATTTCGTGTGTGTTTGTGTGCGGGCCTGCATATCGCGTATGCCCTGTGTCTGTCATGCCGTCACTTTCATTTTTCACACATTCATGCCACTTTCAGATGCAGTACGTCGTGGATCGACGTGACTGAGCTTTGCGTGTGATGAGACATTAACCACCTATAAGACACAGGTTCTTTAAACAATTGACAGTTTTCTGCCTGACCTAAGTTATTTTTCGTTTTAGAAAGTTTTGTCGCTGTGTTCACAAACTTCTGCCGATAACTAACTCTGTGGAGCACAATCCCTCTTGAAAATCTAATATTTGCTCAGATAATGAGTTATTACCTGCCGTTTATGGAACCCAAATATCTATTACCCTGTTCACAAGAGCCCGCCATAGGTCCCTACCTTTTGCCAGTTTAATCCAGTCCACACTCTCCCGTCATAATTTTTCATGACCAGTCTTAATACTGCTGACAGTGGTCTTCTCTGTTGTATCACCGTAAAGTCTTGTAGGTGCCTGCAAACGTTTCATAAGAATTTATATCTGCTATCTTCAGGGAAGTTTTTCAGGTTTTGCGGCCTCTTTCCTTCCAGATTTTCAGACCAAAACTTTTGTGTAGTTTTATTATTTCTAATGCGTGCTACATCTCCGTCCATTTTCTCTTCCTAAATTTGATAATGAACTGAAGAGTACAATTATGAAGCTTATCATTATGTAGTTTTCAAGGTAGTGTCTTAAAACAGTCCTTGATTGCATCCCGCCTATGTCAGCTTTATAAACTAAAAGTATGTTAACATTATTTGATTAAGAGTGCAAGTATTAATACATAGCTGATCTTTAACTCTAGACTTTTCCTCTACACGCTGTCCCGTTTTCATAACAGCGCGTCCCGTCGTAAATCGGACCCAGCTTCTCCCTAAACGCAGTGTTACAAATTCTTTTTTATGCTCCAGGCCACCAGCTATGAATCCATTTTTCAGCAAAATCACTAGATATGTGAGGTTTAATGTAACACATAAACGGTTATAAATTTAAAATTGCAGTTTTGTGACAAATATCCGCCAGTGATATAAATTTATGGATGAAAGTCGTTAAGGGCACAACATAGTACAGATTTTTTAGGTATACTTTATTTATTTCTGTGTATTCACATGCGTCCATGATGACGTGCGTTGCGTCGTAAATAAATTATCTTCGTTGCAAATCGATCCTTTAGTGACGTAAAAGTGTCGTAAACCAGATGGTCGTAAATCGAACCGTCGTAAACCGAATACAGTCCATATTTACATCGCATTGTTTCGTTAAATGAGACCAGTTTGCTTGTTGGTATTCTCGAAACGTTCTGCCGTTGCCTGAGGAATTCTGCTAAGCGTGTTTGGAAAGTGGAACAGACGTGGCTTGGGTACGCCCTTGGATCGAGAGGGAAGGGCGTGTGGACCGCAGAGGCACAGTTCAAGGTGGCCATAGCAATTTTCTACGTCACAGCGCAACTTTAAGTAACATACGCCCTATTGAGTCACTGCTAAGACATAACATTTGCTTTTCATTTCCTTCTTTTTGGCTGGAGCAATTATGCGACTTTTATGTGAACAGTCTCATAACTTAACATTCACTAGGGACTGCTCTGCCAGCGCCACTGTACTCTAGTTTGATGTACATATCGCTTCTAAATGTCTTGTTTGCAAATTTATAACTCATTGGTCTTTATATCATTCTATTTTTTGATACAAGTACGTTTCTTGAGGGCATTTGAGGTCAGAGGAGATTCATGTTTCCCCCCTACTAATTTTTAGTCTATTAAGCTAATTAAATCAAGGAAGATGATTTGGACCATGAATTTTCATGTATGGTAGAGATGAGACTGGATTCGAAATTTTAGTCTGAAATAAGGGAAAGAAACCACTTGGGAGACATAGATATAGATGGGAGGATAATATTAAAATGGATATTAGATTAATGGGAGTGAGGATGTGGGTTAGATTTATTTGTCATAGGGCAGAGTTCCGTAGAAGGCGGGGAATATTTTGACCAACTGAGCAACTGTCAGCTTCTGAATACGAATTTTCTTCCGCTGAGTTGCTCACAGTTCCACTTGAGAGCTTTGTGAAGGTTTTTAAAATCTGCCTGTAAGATAAATAGAGAATTTTCACTTCATTAGTAACTCTGTAAGAAATTAAGTGAGCGGAACGCTGGAAATTAGAAACCGTCATTCGTTGCGTTGTGTTTAAATAAGATTCCCAAACGTCGACAGGACCGTGATAATACGCCAGAGTTAAATTTCATTAGTACAGAGTTTCACCGTCAAAATGTTCACGGTTAATACCCACTGTTGAATCTTTGTTTTAATTTTATGCGATTTTCATTCGTACGCAAACACACAATAGGGAGATCCTGTCTGCCCAGCCTTTCCATACCACCACTCACTTATCATCCCACTATTCAATTATATGTAAACTAGGAACTCCAAAGCGCCGTTAAATAAACCATAAATAACCTTTAAAAATGTGAAAAAGAATGGGCAGGGAAAATGTTTTCAACAATTCGAATGTTTACCTCACTTAAACAATTTAGGTCTCAGTGAATATTCCTGTAGTCTTCGCTCCTTTCCATTTGCATGCAAAATATATCGGTCTGTTAATTGTAAATGCAAACAATTCCAGACGCTGCCTGTCCTAGTGGGAATCATGGTTCTCCTGTTCGCACCACCGGGCTTTGCTCGGCGCGTGCGCGTAAGGCCGGTGAATGAAGACGTGGAGGACCAGGAGGTACGGGACCAGCAGGTACAATACTACGCGGCCCAGGCGCCTGCAGACGATTCACAGACCGCAGGGGTTGTTCTGGTATCAAGCCAAGATGCTTACAACGGTCTGCAGTATGCCAGACCGCGCACGCAAGCAGCTGTTCGTGAACAGGAATACAGACCCATTGGCAGGACTCTGTCCGCCACCAGCCCCGTTTCCCGCCCGAAAGAATCGTCAAAACAGCCACCGGTGCAAACTATTCGAAATTATAGTAAATATAATGATGACGGGTCGTTTACATTCGGATACGAAGCTGCTGACGGTAGCTTCAAGGAAGAGGTCCGCGGAACAGACTGTGTTGTAAGGGGGAAGTACGGGTATGTGGATCCTGACGGCAATAAACGGGAGTTCACGTATGTGTCCGGAAATCCCTGCGACCCAAACAGTGTCAGTCAGGAAGAAGAAAGTGGCAAAGAACTGGCTGACGACAGTGGCGAAGAAAACATTCCTAAAGGGCCTATAAGGCCATTAAGACCGAGACCTACTGCAGCACCTCTCACCAGAACAACCACTACCATTTTCCAAGAAAACTACAACCAGGCCGATGAAGATCAACTTGAATATGAACCACAACAAGTGTACCAACCAGCGCCCCCTGTGAGATCTCGCGTTGTACCACAACCCGTTCGCAGACCACAGGTGTATCAGTACGCCCAGAATCAAGAAGACGCTGTAACGCAACCTCCAGCAGTCAGAATCACCCCGCGTCCTCTCACATTGTCCACGACAGTCAAGTCGCAGCTGCCTGCAACCACGTATCGACCACAGCTGATTCCTGTATCCGCCACTCCCCGTCCTGGAGTCGTCTATACCAAAGAATTTACCAGCGTTGGCAGCCCCACCCAGTCTTCCATTTACTCTACTCCAACCACTGTAGCCCCTGTTGATTTCGATGCCGAACTCAGGAAGTTTCAGTTGGAAAACAACGTAGTGTCCACTCCACGAACAGTGGCACGCCCAGCTGTGTCTTCATCACAGCCACTATACCAGCAACCGAGGCCAACAGCACGACCACAGTTGGCGACGATTCAACAAACGTCTTCTAAACAATTATCCTCAAATCCTGTGTACCAGACCGAGCTGGTGTACGACCCGTCCAGCGGTCAGTACAACACTGTGTTGTACCAGACACTGCCTCAGACAACAGCCGAGGTCAGCCTCAAGCACAGGCTACAGCCGTATGTGAACACAGAGCAGTCTCAGTCACTGTTCACACCGCAGATCTACAATCAGATACAGCAGAACCAGCAGCTGTATTCCCAGCAGCAGCAACAGCGTGTTGTAGAGCAGAGGTACCAGCCGACGTCCACCAAGATCACCGGTCCTCAGAGATTCCAGCTCTACCAGCCACAACAAACAACTCAGCGCTCTGTACAGCCATTCTATTACGTTGCGCCTTCTGACGTCGGCGGACAGGCTCAGGGGCAAATCGATGCCTTCCTCAGGGGACATAATATCGCGTTCTGAATGTGTCCCAGAACCAAAGCGAAACCAGTTAGGCGTTGCACACTACCTGTGCAACTGAACTGATTAAAAACACTGTATTTTTGTTGGACCGCGGGCTCAGCTGCTCCCTCTAACAAAGCCGGAAGTCATTTTTAACAGAACTGTATCTATGTTGATTGACGTATAGCAGTGGTTCCCAAACTGACGTTCGCTTACAGGATTCTTTTAGGAGGATAGTTGGAAATAGTGCCTAATGCTGGAATTCTTGTGTACCATTAAGAGAAGTGGCTCATATAAATATAAAAGCCCTGTTTGCGTATTTTATGAAACGTTTCTGTTATATTGAGAAGGGTACTGAATTACAAAACAACATATAATGGCTTTGTTCTGTATTTTAAAGTAGATCAAGAGGTGAGAGCTCAGATTCTCACAGAGACGGGTTTGAAGATGGTTGTCTTCTTGAAGTCTTACACTTGACCGACATATCACAGGAGCTTACTGCTTCTATCATCTGAGTGATCTGTCATTATCCACCGGTCTACACGTTGCTATATCCCAGAAGACAGCCATCTTTAAATCAAGTGGATGTTTGGAAGTAAATTAATGAGCACACAGAATACATTTTAGATCTTTTAATTTTATTGGATATTTTCTGAGATTTGTCAGGTTTTCTTGGAGTAAATAAGTTTGGGAACCACTTCTGACACATACAGTCCACAATCGAAAAGGTAAGTTACAAGATTTTCTGGATGAATTAGTTCAAAATTGTGGCACTGTAAGTAGGTGGCACTTCTTCAGATTTTAGGTTCTCATGGCGAGGAGTATGATGACGTCTGTCTTCTGGAATGTTTCGCAGCATAGTTTGGTAGAAATTGATCAACGTTTCAGGGGTGCTTACTGTCTCTATCATCACCCTAAAACTTCTGAAACGTCTATCGATTTCTACCACACTACACGGCGCAAAATTCCAGAGGATATCCACCTTTTTGGACTCTGTTTTTCATGTTGTTGTCCGTGATCAGATGTTTACGTATGGAAGTCACATCATTGTTCAGAGATGCATCGCTTGGTTTGTGAAGTGGCACTGAACCAGAGAGGTCATTGTCTCTACGTTGTAGTGGGTGGCTATCTTACGTGCGATATATCATTAATGACTCTCGAATTGATCCAAAACTTTTGTGTCAAATTTCTCTACATGGTATGCAGTAGATTTCATTTAGCGGCCGACAAGAATTCGTAACATTTCAACAGTTTGTTCTGCTTTCTTTATTTGTAACGTTTTCTGATATAATCATCGTAACGTCCATGTTTACACTCCAAGCTTTTACTTCGACATTCCTGCATGATTGAAATTTTGGCTAAATATACGAATCCCAAAGTTAATTATTTGTAATCGTCTGATATTTTCTGTGATTTTATGGTTTTTTAAATCTTAACATTTAAATTTTTCTATTACATGTAACAGTTGTTTAATTGTTATTTATTTTCATATTTAATAACATTTATTACAATGTAATCTACATACTGTTTTGTTCTGCGTAATTGTGATTAATTCCAACCATCTACCTTAAATGATTTAATGATTTGCTATAATCACTACAAGCTCCTTATTTTCTGCCCTCGTCTATTTATAATTTGACAGATATTTTGTTATTCTTTCTGTATGTTTACACCAGCGCAACATTTTATATGCTAAATTAGGTTCTCTAATTCGGATTCAGACCCTTTTTGTTTCTGTCTGTCCACTTTACATGTACCATGATTGCTATGGGAAATTATTATACGTCAATACTTTGTCATCTCTGACTTTGATTTAAGCTGATACCAGAGTCGGTGTGCTACGCATTTTAATTTCGTGTATTTGGAAGATGAAGGTAGTCATATCGTAATTTTACTATTTCCTTCGTTGAAAAACCAAAATCTTCAGTTGAATATCGACTTTAATGCACGTACAGAACCTTCAAATCAACAGAAGTACTTATATATATTCTTACTTTTACAATTAATTCATATAGCTAGGAAGGAAATCTCTTCTTGTTATGGAAACCATGGTTGACCTTGAACAAAAATCTTGTACCAGTTCAGCCCAGTTCGCATCTTATTTTCTGTACATTTATTATATCATACCATGGCCAGAAATATTTCTGATAAAATTAATAAAGATAATTAAATTTCTGTATCATTTTGAGATGAAGTGGATTTTGTGCTGTTACTGCAACTTTTTAGACAACTGATTTTATAGCCGTCCCACATGTCTTTGTTATCTCGTTTGCATCTGAAGTCAGAACAATGCAGGTCTCCGTGACTAAACTGCGTGTGTATGCGAGTAAATAGCGAATGAGTGTGTGAATGTGTTTCATTATCAATTGCGAGGTGAAAGTGACTCGCCTAGCTTGATGTCTAACGCAGGGATTTATAATAACTAAATTTATTTTTCCACTTTTATTTTAACGTAATGTACAGCAGAGGATTGTACTGTTTAGTCAGACCAGAATTAAATAAACGTAAATCAGCTTTTTTCGAGTTATTTGCATTTCGGACATGAAATTGTTGCATGACAGGGAGTTAATCATTTTAAGATAAAAATGTATGTTTGAAATATTTCTGGATGCAGTTTACATTTTACTAAACACAAATTCATATCTACGCAGTGTAATTTTTATTTTATTCAACAATTGATAGTTTAACGTTATTCATAATATAAAATAATAATTATGTTTCTACGTTTAATGCCATTCGAAGTCAGTGTCACAACAAAGTCGAAGTGTTTACTTAACTTCTCTGGTTATTTTTGTAGTTTCCAAAACGTTAACTATTTATATTACAACAACAACCATAGTTCTGTTTGTTTCCAAGGCGACGCCAGACAAACTTTCTTTCATTTATTTTAATGCTCAATTTATAAGCTTCGTTAATTAAGAGAAATCCTGAGAACCTACTTCATGCACTGGTTATGTTTATCTGCTACAAATGTGTGACAGAAACAGAATATGAGTTTCTTTTCAGAATTAACAATAAGCATTCTTTAACTTTCCACTGTAATTCCCTCAGACCATTTCATTACAACATTTCTTTCTCACATTCTCGTAAGTTTACAACTTTATGCGCAACAACAAAAATAATTCATAATGATACAGGAAATGGATTGACTTTCACTAGGATTTCACTTCGTAGTTCTCCGATTATATTACCACCTGGTGACATTTCTTTGTACTATTCGTGTTGTGAAAAATTGTTCGCTTTCATTGACTCTGTTGTTGGTTTTTGTCCAGGATTTCTCTGGAGGCTGGGAATTCTTTCCTGTGATTCTTAAATAATGTTTCATCTCAGTCAAAAAGGGACAATCCATGGCAGAATCCCCACATAATTTGGTGGATCACAGTGATGAGTGTGTTGATGATTGATGATGAAGAATGCACATTTATATCTGTGTTTCGGGCGGGTTTCGAACCTGTGATCCCAGCGCTCGCTGTGTCGAGATCTGAGTAACCATTTGAACCTGTGCTCCTAGCATTTGCTTCATTTAACTTGCATGCATTTAATCACAAACAATATTTTATGACTGGGCTGTATGTTGAAAGTAATTTTAATGTCCTTTTATCTGTAAGTGTCACGAAATATGTTTCACCACTATTTCTTATTTTGTTGTAAATAACATTTCTCATTGTATTGTACAAAGTGTCTGATTCGTTTATGATTAATACGTTTTATATTATAAAGTGTTTTCTACAGTATTCGTAATAAAGAAAATTCGAGTAACTTTTGAGTTCTTTATGCACCCTACCATAATCCTTAGCGAAGCTTTGACGGCGACTAAATACATTGAAGCCTACTCAAGAATTATGGAAAAAGGATGCGACGTTTTGGAGGTAATTTATGTTTCCGTCATCAGGGACTAGGATCCCTACGTGAATAAGTTCTGATCTCCAACACCAGGGATGGAATGCTGTCGTGTCGACACTAACCTCTACCATCGACAACTTACGTTACGTCACTGTCAGTGTCTATCAACAGTGACTGATGTGGCCCTGATGGAGAGAGAGAGAGTCTTTGAAATTGTTTCATGCTTATTTGCCTAACTGTGACTCACTCATACTTTAGTCAGGCAGGGGATAGAAGAATAGAAACAGCTTAAAACAGAATGTTGGGCTGATAGTCCAGGTTAGGCACAGAAGAAATACAGTCTAAAGTTACACCGAAAAAACAGCTGGAGACAATTATGAGATACATATACATGAAGAGATGAAAAAACCGTATAGAAGAAATTATCGAGATTGAAGGCCGAAGATATAATAAAAATTATTAGCATTCTAGCCTAGTACTCGAATGATTTCGGGTTTGAATTGCAAACGTTGTCTCTAACATTAAGTTATTGAGTAAGATTTGATACTTCCACGGCAGTGAGTCCAAATATGGCGGTCTTCTGGATTGTAATGTCGTGTAGTCCTTGCTGCCGCCATCATCAGGACGATGAGGACTCATCGCCCTTGTGATGGATAAGCTCTGAAATTTGTACCAGACTACACGGCGCTGCAAACCATAAGACAGTAATTTTCACTATTATTTTCACCTGTGTATATACTTCTTATTTTTTCATGAATAAGACGAAGGTGGTCCTGTTAACAGGATATCGAAACCGGTACAGACATTGATTTAAGTGACCAACACAGACGACAAGAGGACATCTGAAACCGTCAAAAATTCTAGGAGTGACGAAGCGAATGCGTTACAGGTGCGCTCAGAGTGCCTTTATTTCTAGGAAGTTGCAAAATAAACAAGGAAACGAAGAGTAAATTTGTACTGAACGATGTCGGGTAGGGTCTGCAAAGAATTTATGAAGTTTCCAAGTTTCACTCTCCGTTTGAGCCTGAAGCAGGTCCGGTCTGGATTTGATAACATGTATTGTCCTTACGTGATCAGTTAATATGAAACACATTCGTACGGCAGACCTACACTTTCACCGTCGGTCTGTTCTGCCTGGCCGAGTTAGGAGAGAAAACAAATCTTTTCTCTCTGGTGGCAGTTGGAAAACAAACATGTCCGCATGCGTACGCCCGAGTCACGTTACGTGATCGTAGGAACGAAATCTATAATTTTGTTTCTGTGGGGACGAAACCAGTTACAGACAGCAGAAAAGTAAAATCCAGTTTAAATATATTTTCCAAATACGTTCCTTGGGATTTTGTGTATTTCTCTGATCTCGATATTAATTTATTGTAGAAGCAAATTAGTTGTTTGCATAATTATGGTCTATGGATTTGGACTGCTTAGTCGGAAATGATTTGTTTCTGTCTCGTTTATTATTTATATCATCGAGAAATTTTTCACATAAAAGTTGGTGTTCACAATCAATCTTATTTAAATGTTGTAGGAGCCATTTTCATCCGCTTCAAATCCGATCATACTATGATTCATCATATTATTACTCAAAAATATTGTCTTCGGTCTTCCAATTTCCATTTTCAACACGTTCCTTACCAATATTTTGTATACATTCCTTGTCTCCGACTATCGAAGCTAGGTGTCCAGAGAATCATACGAAACACATAAATACACAATGTGGGAAAAATTCGGAAATGTTTGTTGAGGCAGGTTATCTTTGTGCTTTAAAGTTTTAAATTGATGTCTCTCGTATTTGCAGTTGAATTTCAACGAGCACTTAATTGACTTGGTACTACTTCGGAATGACCTGGAGTTGTTCTGCTGAGAGACTGGAACGTTTTTAGTCGTGACCATTAACCTTGTCCTGGATTTCGCATGTTTTCAATTTATGCTACACTTGGCATAATCAAATTTATGCTTTTCGCCCAAGGTGATCTGTCGTCATGTTAATTGCTAAAAACTGGAAGAAATGTCGGTTGTGTATCTCCGCTCTACAGACACTTGTTTCAATAGTTGGCAGTTTAAAAAAGAATATTTTATGGAACAGGTTTACGAATGCCTGCAACGGACCCTGTTCCAAACTTGTTGGATCCAGCCCGGATTCTCACAGCCTATTTCTTTAAAATGCATTTTAATATTATCATTCCATCAACATATAGATCTCCCACGTGGTCTTCTCTTTGAGATTTTAAGAGTAAAATTTTTACGCATTGCTCATTTCTGCTGTGTGTGTTGCATGCCCCGTCCAGCCCCACCGCCTTGATTTGAACATTTTAATAATATCTCACGAAAAGTGCAAATTGTGTAGCTCCTCCTTATGTACTTTTCTTCAACGTTTTGTTACTTCCTCTTACCCGGGTCCTGATATTCTCCTGATTGCTTTGTTTTTCAAACATCCTCAGTCTGTTTTCTACTTAGAACGTGAGTTTCAGCCTCACACCCACAGGAGGTGAAATTGTATTTTTAAATGTTTTATAGTTTAATTTTTGCACTACGTGGTAACAGGCATATTAATTAATATCACGAATTTCTTTAATTTCATATTTTATTCAAGTCTTTGTGAATATAATTTCGTTGTGGTTCCCAGACAGATAACTGATATTATCTTATCGTCACGTGATTTATTAACAATTATGTTACGGACTTATCCTGAATTAGGGGCGATTGAACGTTAACATATATTTAGTCTTTTTATTTTTAAACGTGTGACATTTTTAATCCTGGCGAAACTGAAGAAATCCACGACGAAAACTCTGTACGATCCTCGAAGGTGAAGGAATTGTCCCATGCTTTGAAGAAAATCGGTGTGAAACCGGTCTTCTCTCCGATTCCTACAGTCAACATCAAAAATTACACATATTAACACACATTTCAAGATTTCCGGAAGCTGACTATGTTGACGGAAGTTGAAAGCACAGCAGTGCTCGGAGGTCTCTGTGACAAGATTTACCTCCGGTATGCGAGTCAGACGCGTTACCGACGAGGTATCCAGCCATTTACATAAACTAACGGGACGTTAAACGACAGACGTTCTCAGTACACAAAACACCTGATATGTGTAGTGGCATTAGCTTTGCAACCATAGATTAATTCCTTAAGTAAATTAACATTAAGGCCAGTAACGTATTTAAATTATCAAAGAAATAATGTTGAAAATAATTTTATTCAGAGATAATTTAGATTTTATGATGCATTTTTAGAGTTCCATCTCATAAACTCAGCCTCCGTGTGTGCAGTATTTATACGACGGTTTTGAAATAAAGGTTAGAAGCTGTATAAAACAATTCATGTATGTTCTGATCTCTGAACTCATGTCATTAGACTCATACGCTAACACAAAATATTGACTGTCGTGTTGTGCTAAGGCAGTCTGCCGTTTAATACTGCCAAATCTGGATTAGGTCTTATAGTGGATAAAATTGCACTAGGACACGGTTACTTAGGTTCTCTCTCTCTCTCTCTCTCTCTCTGCCAGTGTTCCATGTTTATCCATCACCGCCCCTGGAGTGTGATGGGCCCGTTCGCCCATTAGATTATTACGTCGGTCCTCAGTTAGGTCTCTCAGTTCTGACCAGACAAATTTTGAATCCAGATGACCGAATTTAAATTTTATGAGTGACTACGATTATAATTTATTTGGGTCTCGCACAGAAACTAACGGCAGAAAAGATTTCATTGGCCCGTGACCTAGTTTTGTAAGAGACAGGCGCTTTTTTAAGATTTGTCTTTCAGTGAAAAGCAGTTTCAGTACTACAGGAAATTATAGCCTTGTTAATGGAGTGAATACGGATGTTATCAAGGTGGATTAGTGCAGCGTTCACATCTCAACTTGTTACGTCATGCTTAAACTGTGACAAGTAGAGAGAATGGGAACCGAACACAGTCATGTAGCACACATAGGGGAAGACAATAAAAACGTACATTTTGGTAAAACGGACTTACGGCAGGAGACAATTCGGATAGTTGCAGGCTGTGTTTTGTCCCGGACTTCGCTTGGTAAAGCTAAGGGAGAACTCTCAGACAGAAAAGCCGGTAGCTTGGTCAGGAAACGAACAGGGTACCTGTAGAATACAAGCGTAGTTTTACTGGTGTGCCAGTTAGTAAAGTCAGAGAAGCCGGTCACATGTCGGTCTGTACATCAAATTTGAGCCAACCCACTCGATTGCAAGAATATTTGTTGGTTTCATGACGCATAAGGGACTTTACTGTCGGGGTGTGCTTATTTAGAGGACACAATGAAACTAAACTAAATATCTTACGTTTAAACATTTGTCGTTATTGGTCGATTAAAATGTAGTAGTGAGATCCGGGGGCAAGTGCCCTTTCAATGAAATATAGATTTAAACTAGAAACCGGTCTACAAGATTTGCTGTACAGAAACTAATAAAGTTTTGTATGTGGCTATGAGAACCGTCAAGAACTACACACACTGAAGAAATAGTGTGTGTCATGGTCATTTTTGGCAGACGTAGGAGGCAGTAATGGAAATCATGTGACCGAAAACATCTTAACAGCGTTACCATGGTTACAGTAATTTATGCATAATAACATATTTATCTATGAAGGTTGGGAATCCCTTAACATGGCATGAGACACGTAGTAATAAATTTTTTTCTGTCAATATACCAGATTCTCGACATGTAATAGGTCCTTGAATTCAATGGCAGGTATTATCTAATGTTGTCAGTATTCCATACGACGAATTTAACATATCGAGATCATTAAATTGCCTGTTAATATAAACAAACCTTCGGAATTTGTGTATCAAGGCGCTGATCGGATTAGGATTCTCAGACGGCTCTAACAAACTTCTGAGCTCTGCAGCTTTCGTGGGTTGCGACCAGATGTGGATAATGACTTATGGGGCATACTGTACTTCTTATATTTAAGAATTACTGAATGAATCATCTTCCTTGCTTCTTCATGTTTGTTGTCTGGTGAAGAAAGTTACGGTATTCATTAAATTCGAAAGTTAATTACCATGTTCACAAGAGTCAGCTGATAAAATCCTGTCGAGATCCAGCTAAATCAAGTCCACATCCAAAATCATGTTTGTCTGAGATTCAACATGATATTCTCGGTTTTCCAAGTGGTCTCCCGCGTTCCAGCTTTTCCGACCAAAATTTTGCGTTCTGACCTAATAAATCCTGGACTGGAGGTAAAATACGCAAAGGAAGTAAGTCCCTGAAATGCAGTGGTTCGTACATTCTTGAGGTAAAGATTACAGAGTGTGGAGAAAATGTACAGACTGGAATTCGTATTATCTTGCGCACTGTCTCGTTAAATAATATACAAGACTTTTTGTGTGGAAGGTTAAAGTGATTTCAGGTACAGTTTTATGAGAAGTGAAAGATGTCAAAGCTTAGCCAACCTCCAGAGTATCACTGTTATTTTAAGAAAGTATGCTGACGATTTTGAAAATTTTTGACTGTGATTGCATTTCATTAACGTGGCGTGGCTGTCGAAAGAAGATAAGGTTGAAATAATGGGAGTAATTTTAGGAGAAAGATATGTAATTTTAGATTGTGAATGAGATATTCTGCTATTTCATTAAAAGGACCTTAAAATTTCTTTCCCGGAATGACCAAGTTTATATATTTCCAAATTATAATGGTTTATTTCCAAACAATGCTTACTACAGACTCGGTTAAATGGCAAGTTCATAATGTAAACTTATTGTGATTCGTTAGTTAAAGAATATCAAAAAATATGGTTTAACTGTCGAGAGACAATGCAGACTTTTTATTGACTAACAATACCTCATATTAAAACTATTACGAAAATAATTTTTCGTTTATGGACGATTTATATCGTGAGTAGCATGGGAAAGTGTAACATCGTTCAAAAAATTTATAGACTACTTTTGAAGGAATTTCGTTTTACAAGCTCGTAGTTATCAGCTTACAAGAAGGTCCTATTTTTTTCTGAATTAATATTTTACTTTGTAATTTAATCAGTGTTCCTTAAAACAGGCGACGATTCCATTCAAGTTGTTCTATGTTTCGAGTCGTCGGCCTTGATTCTGTAGATCACAATGTCACCCCGGATGCCAGCCCGAAGGCGCTGTGTTACAGCGAAATCTGTACCACAACAAGGTCACAGTTTGAAGATATCCATGACAACACTCGATGTTCTGTAACAGTGTCACAAATACAGAAATACACCTGTTCCGACTCAAGGCGCTTTAATAACTGGTTCATCTCTTAACAGATCTTCATGTAATTTTTCTACATCAGAACTGTTTACAGTTTGCCGTTTAGTTTCGTCTTCCATGCTTATAAAATAGCAGATATGCACATCGTTTATGATTTGCAGAGAAAATTCGACATCTGTAATTCAAACCCTTCAACTACCATCTCTGTCAAACAATATCTAAATTTTGTTTGTGTTCTGCTAAAATTGCGTTAATAGAAGTTCATATTTGTTGATGTATTACCACATAAACAGGATCCTACATATTTGAACGTATAGAGTCATTCCAGCTCAGAAATTTGTCTATATTCAAACAAATGATAATAAGTTTACAAGTACAGGAAACATCGAATACTGCATAATAGATCTGAAAGTGAACTTGCATGGAAGCTGACAACTGTAACCTTTTTCTTGTTTTTACACTGGGAACTCGTTGAAAATAGAAGACAATCGGGTCTCATTGTTGGCTAATGAATATTATGCAGTTTCTCCAACACAGAGCTTAAGAAATTGCTACTGTCTTTAAACGAAAGTTTTGAAACGTAGCAAGGCGACAGACAAGTAGGTTTCAAATTTCGTGTGAATTTACTGGCGATTTATCGAAAATGGACGTACACACGCCGTCACTCGTCTCCCACAACTCTAAGCCTCGTCGTTTCTAGAATCTTGAGCATTAAATGTCTCTTCTGCGGTGGCAATCATTTTTAGATGAATCTCAATAAAAAAAATTGTGAATTGGATTAAGCTGACTTAGGATGGAACCCAAGTGCGAACTTCTATTATGGAAATTTCCCAACATTAGACTAAGTATCATCTATTCAGAAAGAAAGGAGTGGAGATATAAGGAAGAATTAAAAGAAGAAAGAATGTGAAGGGAAGTGGATAAAGAATGGAATAAGATGCAAAAAGCGACAGAGACAAGGAGAATAAGAATAAGAAAGAATAATTCACGTAAAGAAGCAGAGAGAGGAAGGAACAGAGAAACACGAGAAAAGAAGGAGAATTAAAAACGAAATAAAAAGGAAAGTGTGAAGGTAAACGTAGAAAGATAAAAGAAGCAAAGTGAGGTAAATACATACAATTAGTGTAAGTGATCCATCGCCCACTGGTCTGTTACATAACGCGAAGTTCGCCTTCATCTGTTCGTCCGTCGAAGGTAGAGCAAAAGAAAGGCTTGGGTCGGAAACTGGACCACTTTCACCATCCAAGCTGTCACACGACGTGGTTTGCTTCAGGGTCAGCTTGAAGAATCTGCAGCAGCAGAGGAAGAAGAACCACATTCCAGCTGCTTGTACCGTGATGATTCACCGGAATTCCATTCAAGAGAATTTGTGTTATTCAACTGGCGTGGAGATTCACACCCGCCGTGTTCGCGCCACAACTGTCCATTATCCGCGGCCTGAAGCAGATCATTAGTGGTACTAACCAGCATCACGTTCCGGCCTTTTAAATCCCAGGATAGTCCCCGGTAAACATTGGATGGAAGGATTGTTAGTCTCCAGACCCGGTTTTCAGGGGTAGCCGAACAGAAAAATTTCTACCCGTGTCGAGGATCGAATCTCGGTTGCCCAGCCACGGAAAATCGTGGAAACAGCGAGGGTAGGCTAATGTCGAACTCCGTAGACTTGTCAGGAGCTGATGTGGTATTCTTTCATAACAGTCTGAAAACAAATTGGTTCATTCTTGTAGGTGGCGTTGCAGTCTGTTTCGGCTTACGAGCTATATAACCTGGTGACCTCGATTGACCCAATCCCCACCCAGTGACAATTTCCCTAACATTTCCCACATGTTACGGTGTTATACCAATACAAATACACGGACATGTTGCAGGATGTTGCAGTGTCGAGTCCCCAGGTTAACATGTGCGGAACTCAGATTTCCATCAGAAGCAGCAACAAATGTTCGCAAGTGTTACGATGCAGTTTCCTAGCTCCCCCGAGGCCACGTGGACGAGTTTTTGCCTTTCGTGTTTTCATTATTCCTTCCTTACATTATTGTTTTGTTTAGTCTTTATTTATTTTTCTTCTCTTTTTAACTTCCTCAGTTTATATTTATTCTTGTTCTTATCTCCCTTCTTCTTTACTTTTTATAATTCTAATTCTATCTTTCTTCTCTGTTTATCGTTTTTATTTATTTTGTGTTTGTTATAATGTACGATTTCCTATATCTTTTGCCTCATTTTACTTTTCCTTTTTGTCTTAGGTTTTATTTATTTATTTCGGTATATCAATTTTTTTTACATACCTGATAAAAAATATAATTATTTTTCCAAAATTTTGAGGCACACGAATAATGTGTTACTTTATTGCAAAAAACCTGTTTGTCCTATAACATACAGCTACTTTCTTACATTTAGTTTTCAAACAAAACGAGCAGAAATGTACCCATGATCAATAAAATCTTCTCGGGCAATCAGCCGAGTTAACCCGAGAAGATTTTATTGATTGCATTCGCCGCGAAAATCTCAAATCCTATATGCACCCACGAGCTTCGACATATCTGTCCGTCCGTAACAACTTGGAAAAAAAACACATGAGCTGATTTACATTAAACTTGATACCAGATAGTTTACTAATACACAAATAATTATATTTTTAAATGTGTAACTACGCCTTTGAATACTGGTGATGCGACTTAGACACAAGATCACGCTATAACACCGCCCCGGGAGCATGCACAAAGAGTCACAGGAATTATCATAAGACGCTAAATCAAATATCAAGCATTACTTCTCCTGTGGACTTATGCAGCACAGCGCAATCCGTGAGTACGTTGACTCTCAGCAGCGAACAGCGTTGTGTTACGTTCGTCGAATAATTAGCGGGGTACGGGTTGAGGGGTGGGGGTAGTGTGGGACTGAAATTAACCTAGTTTCGTATCCAACCATCTCACCGGAGATTAAGAGAACCAAAACAGACAATCGTGTGTATTTTTGTCTCAGTTGTATTGTGTTTTTGTACACCGGTAATGCGTCTTACTTCATCCCTCTGGGAATAAGGTCCCCATTATGAACTCTTGATTTATGGAGGTTTAGTCTACATGAATTAATCTCTCTCTATGATGTTTTACGAAATGTTTTTGTTGCAGCAACAATGTCCTCAGCCTCCTGAATTAGTCTTCTATGTTAATTGACAGAACGAATATCAAATACCTTGAAATTTCCGTTCCAACTAAGTCCATGTCGTTACATATTTTAAGGATTATACTATGTGTACAAAATGAACGCGTTATGCAACATTTTTCAGTCTGGTGGTTATTTAGTTGAATAGTTTCTTGGTTACTTAGTAATTTATTTACCTCAATCAGACATACTAAAGTCAGCTGATTGGTTGATCGGTTACATAGTTCGATTGTTATATTAATTACAAGAAGGAATAATGCAGATATTATTCCGTGGCAAATAAATAACATATAGATTTAACTTCATATACCCTACCAAAATGATCAACATCATTTGTGAATCTTTAAAACGTGAATCTGGTTAACAATAGAAATGCGTAAAAATGACGCTGAAGAGAAAATTTGAACCTAAGAAGAATAAAGTGACAGAAAACTTGAGAAAACTGTTTAATGATGACCTCTGTGATTTATATTTTTCATCATATATTATTAGGGTGCTCAAATCAAGGACCATGAGACGGGAGGGGCTTGTAGCGCGCATAGGGGAGATGAGAAATGAGTACAAAACGTTTCTTCGACATTTTTGAAAGTAAGACACAACTTGAAAGATCTAAGAGTCATTGAGAGGATAAAAGTGAAATGCATCTTATGGAAAAAGGATTTGAGATCTAGTTATGATTCATCTGACTCAGGACAGAGACCGGTAGCCAGTCCTTGTGAACATGGTAATGAAACTACGGTTTCCATAAAAGTTGGCGAATTACTTTAACAACTGAGCTTCCTATTAACTTCTCAAGGACTCTGTTCCATGAAGTTAGTTATCAATCATTAGTAAGCTTGTGATACCCTTCGTTACCAAATATTGCCGTTAAATGGTTAGCATCCCGCTTGGTATTCTAGAGGACCCTAATTCGTGACTCAGACCTACGACAACTTTGTCGGGTCTTCACTCACAGAGGGAAATTGTGGAGACTTCTATGCGGACGGTACCCGGTTTCGATTCTCGACTCTAATTCATTTATTGAATAAAGATGTTTATCGTTTATCTCAGTCTCTCCAGGCGAATTTCATAATAATCATTGTCATGTATGCTCATTTAACGCTATGTGAGTCTAGTAGTAACAGTTTAATAAATTAACTTTAGAATCTATGAACGTAAACCCATCAAGGAAAACGGCAGGCTTTTTGTCTGGAATAGACCATGGCCAATTTCTGTCATATGCGTCACAATCCGCCATTCACCATTAAGATATCTCTGACTTGTCATTACATGGGCTTAACCACTGCTGTTATTACACAGGTCTCTCAATTTTCCTTTCAGGTCGTGTACTTAATACCTTACTTTTATAGTGCCTTAAAATAAAGCCCATATTGGTCTCAATTTTCTTTCAAATGCTTGCTGTCTGTTACAATATGTCCGGTTCTGTGTATCAGATTTGTCTTCTGCCCTTTGTACTGTGAATTGTTTAGGAAATGGTCAGGAAAGCGAAACCACTTGTTTATGCAACGATTGTTAAGTCTTGTACATAAGAACTACGCAAAGCCTGGGAATGTGTCTTATGTTATGAGCTCAAGTCGTTAGAAATGCGAAACAGTGAGTCCATACAGTTCACTTTTTTACAATGATAATAAACACTTTCACTGTCTCACGACACCCCAGGAGGAGGTTTGTGCCCCCACCCCCACCCCAACTCAAGGTTATGGCCCCTCTGCAAAGCAGACTATATAGTAGACCCCCAAATCACCCCCACTCGTCAGTCTGAATTGTGTGTAGGTAATAAGGAAAACCATGAAGATTAGCTGCAAGGTACGTAGAACAGCTGATGTGTTGCAGCGTGCTTACACTCAAGGGGATATGTGCTTTGTTAAAGAAAATGAAGTAATACATTCCAGGCCCATCTCGAATCTGTACCGACGGTAATTTTTCAGATACAAATTATTGTTGGAACAGTTTATATTAAACTAGACAGTCAAATGGTGTTATAATTTTACTTAGTAAAATATAAGGTTGCGCCTGCTATCTCCATGAAGTTGCCAGATTTTTTTTAGAGAATTTAAATTATTTTTTTGGCAGAAATAGAAATATTTTCCTTGTAGACCATGCCTTAAAATGCGGTTCTGAAATTTAAATAAAAATCTTGCACGATTTTAGGTTTTCATGGCGACGTGGATATTAAATGATAGTCTTCTGGGTTGTTGCGCCGGGAAGCATTCTGGTTGTGTGGCAACGTTTCGGATGAACACAGTGACTCCATCTTCAGTGTGAATATAAGATGGGGAGATAAGTTCCTCCGCAACTTTGATGACCACTTTCCGTTACCACTCGGAGTTACATCCCAGAAGATAACAATCAGCAGAGTGGATGTAGATCGCTGTATGCATTATAAACCTTTGCAGATTACCCTGTCAGTGCAAGGAAAGAAGCTTTGGAGATAGAAGGATTTTATTCTGTAGATACAAATAACAAGTGTACTACGGTAAACGTTCGAAGTTCATCCTTCACGCATGATCTAGCCATTTTATTCAACCTCGTCCTTCTCATTTTTTGCCCTTTTGTGCCCTCAGTTCTCATTCCGTTTCGATACCGGAGAATAATTCTAGCTCTGTCCTTGTTTACATCTTTCAGTCCTGGATTTAATTAAAAAACAAATTCCATATTTTGTTTCTGCTTTTTCGTGGTAACCGTACTTCAAAAACTTGAATTTTGCCTTTAGTGTGCAAATGATAATTCATACAAACAAACGTTACTTTTGTACCAGGAATTAAACTACTTCATAACGAACTGTCTGTATCTTAGCATGGAAATAGTTGATAAAAGATCGGTGATTATTCGCCAGGTGACATTTGCAGCAGCGTCATGGTGGCTTGTGATGACTTCCTGGAGCTGCGCTGTTGTGAAAGCGACTGGCGACCAGGAAGAGTCACCGGAAGAACAAGAAGCCCAATCCCAACAGCAGGTTGCTATTCTTAAGCAGATCAACCGCGTGAACGACGATGGGTCATACACTTTTGGGTACGAGGCCGCGGATGGAAGCTTCAAAATCGAAACACGTGACGTGCAGGGGAACGTAAAGGGGATGTTTGGGTTTGTAGACGAATCTGGGGAGCTCAAGAGGGTGTCCTACTCTGCTAGCAACAACACCGGGTTCCAATCCAAAGGGAGCCTTTCCACCGTCACCGAAACCGAAAGGAATCAAGAGTTGTCAACTCGGAGCGCACCGTTACTGTACCAACAGGTCGTAGGACCGCAGGTAACGACACGACGTACACCGTTGGTACACGACTCCCTCACAACCACTCGCAGACCGATCCTTCTGTATGCGCAGAATTTAACCCCAGCGGGCGTGTCAGAGTCTCCAGAACCATCGACAAGGTCCTCGGTTATCCAGGTAATCGCAAAGTCCCGTCGACCTACAGAGGTCCCTAGCTCAACAGAGAAGCCCCTGGGGTCGGCCACAACCAGGAGACCTTTGCAACTTTATGGCCAGTACATTCGACAACAACCAGGAACACCCGGGGGAGAGCCAGTGAAGCAGATATTCGTAACGCCAGCAGCAGTCAACGAAGCAGCGGAACGTGTCGAAACTACCTCCCCGCGGCCGACTGGAGTGGTTTACGGCCACTATATACGTCCCACCCAGCCAGTTGACAGCGCAACGCCATCCGGACAGCTGCTGAGGAGAATTGTGCTCGCTCGCAAACCTCCTGACGTAACAGAGTCACCTACTGCTACTCTTCATTCAAAGCAACCACAGGAGAGTAAAGACAGCACAGAAGAAGGTCGACACGCGAAGGGAAACACTTTAAGAAGGCAGCTTGCACAAGACAGAGGGCTGAACTACAATCCTGGAGTGCAGTTGCCACCGCAGTTCTTGCGGGCGCGCCAGTCCGGGTCTGATGACACAGGAGACGTGTACGGTGGTTCAATGGGGGGCAGTCCCCGACCCATCTCTGCCATCCCATTCAAGCCCGGCTTCACCCCAGCGCAATCTCGCGGTGTTCTGCAAAGTCAGTTCATTCAAGACATAGCAGGCACGAGGCAGAGACCAGGGTATCCTCAGGATGATATTCCACCCGGCGCTATACCATCAAATACAGGTGGAGCTGTCAGAATACCCCTCGGTGTAATCCGTGAAGGTGTCCTGGACCCAAGAATACCTCCTGCCGCTTTCGAGTATTCGGGACCAGGTTATCAGTACACCCCACCTGGACCTGATCCCGATCTTCATGATCAGCTTCTTCAGTATCTGCTCGGACGTCAGCAGCCGCGCCATCCGACTTACGTAAACGATTATCAGTACCGTCAAGAGAGCTCAGTTCCACCTCTCACGCCTTTCCAGATAGCCTTGATGATGACACTGGGGAACAATATTCCTCCAGAACTCCTTGACGATCCTTATCAAGTTAACAGACAACAGCAAGCTTATGGCCCCCAGCAACCACAATATAACCGTCAGAACATTCCCTACCCTATTTCTTACCCTCAACAAGTACCGTACGTAAATCCGTATCCCCCACAGCAAGGGCCCTATGGTCAACAGACCCCTTACAATCAAGCCTTGCCTTATGATCCTCAGCTGTATCAGCGACCTTACCAAAGCCCAAATCCTTATCCAAGTCAGATACCTTACCATCTACGAAGACGACTGCTTTATCGACCCCAGCAAGTGTACACTCAGCAGTTGCCTTTCGCTAATGACCAGTCCGTTCCTCCTGATTATTACCAGCAGCCGCTTCCGTATCCCGGTCGTAATCAGCAGGTAGGATATCCTCAGGATTTCCTACCAGACGAGTACAGAGACGCATTGATCCTGCGCATGTTGCTAGCTGTTCGCGCAGCCCAGCAAGGCAGGATACAGCACAGACCCGTGGAGCAGAACCCGAACATACAGGAAAGGTCACAGCCTTACAGCACAACCACAACTACCACTGTCAGGCCTCGATCGCATGTCCCCGTGCGAAACGTCCAGATCCTTGACCCCGTCACTGAGGAGACGACAGCCAAGAGGTCAACAGATGGCCCCTCTCGGTCGTAATCCCAGGAAGTATGGATTTCTTTTGAACAGACTTTTAAAAGAAAATTAGGAAAATACTATTCGCTCAGAATAGAATTAAGAATTTCGAGGTGGGGTCTGAGTTTTTTCCGTTTAAACATTTTTATACATGTTATGTGGCATATGAAGTTAATACCTATTGCTTGTTTTAGACTATATAATTATTATCATTATTTATCCACATTGTTTGCTTTTAACTTGTTGAGCCCAGTGTTTGTTTTGTAAATACATTGTATTTTACTAGTTAGTTAATACATTTGGTTTTCGGATTTATTGTATTGTATTGCAGTGAAATTATAAATGAGTAGGTCTGCAATTATTTGTTGTAATATTTAAAAATAATTTGAAATATGGCGGATCAGTGCGAGTAGTAATATCAAGGTCATTGAAAAAAGTGATGATATACTCTGAAGTTAACGCGGTAGACACATTTTGGAACGGTAAAAATAAAAATAAATAAATTATATTAGTTTTGTAAGAGCAGCCATCACAGAAGTAGCATTTGAATGTAATTTTGTTTCACACTCTGTGGTTCTCGAATAAAAAAAGTGCGGAGGAACGCATTTGTGCACGTATAAATTTGCATTTTTATGTTTAAATAACATTTTTAATTTGGATGTTGATACACAGATTATTTGCATAATAAGGCTTGTATTAAACACATTTAGGCACATTTTATTCAGGGTTTAAACAGAAACACAAATCTCAAAACTTTTACATACAAACATTTTGTTTTTAATTAGAAGATGGCAGCACTAACTGATAATGAATCTGAGATTTGAGGTTGTCACAGCAGTGAAGATATCGGTTGTGGAATCGTGGGTTATGACATCACTTCCATCTTCAGGTCATCTCAACCCCAAAGAAGAAGATGATGTGTTCAACGAAAACGTTGGTAACCACCTACACGATATCCCAACCCAGAATCTCAAAATCAACACGATCGTAGTTGATTTTGTTCACAAAAATTGAGTTTGTTTAAATTGTAGATCATTTATTAAGTTCTTTTAACTAATCGTGATCAACATGTGACCAGTATTTTTATGTTTTGTATTTAATTGAAAACATACACCTACAATGCATACTGTGATAGTTAAAATAAATGGTGTAGAAAGTAAATATTGATACCAATTTGTGTTTCAAAGCCATATATTTGCGTGGTTTTTCTCAACCTGTACAAGGCGTGGGATATAACTAAATCATGAATTAAATGTTCTATCAGACTTAATATTTATCATAAAAGGAAACTTGAAGCTTCCTATTATTCACCATCTGGAGCAATGTAGTTCCGCAGCGAGTCCTGTTAAGAACAACGAACCCCTGTCCCATAGGCTACAATTCGAGCCCCGCCCACTGTTTCAGACCCGGCACGAAGTTAACATTTTTGGGCCTAGTAAACAGAGGAGTTTTAATTCACTAGGAGACATCAGTTTCTTGTCCGTATTTATGATATTTTATTGGGCGAAAGGGTAAGTACCATGAAGAATAACGCATAAAATATTACGCGCCAGTAGAGAGATAGTCTAGAAGTAAACGCAGAGAAAAAAAGTGTATGTTTACGTTTCGTCACCACACCGCAGGACGAAATCACTTTGTGAATGTAGCAAATGAATACTTTGAAAATATAGAAAGGTTCAGTTTTGGGAACGACATACAAAAAAAATTTGTATTTGGGAAAAATTAAGATCAGATTTAATTCGGGGGATGCAGTTCAGAATATTTTGGTTGCATATTTGCTGTCTAAAAGCGTAAAGATTAAAATATTAAAAACTAAAATTTTACCTCACGTTAAGGAAGAAAAACACTTTTTCGGTTGCCTGAGAACAAGGATATGTATAACTAAAATTTCTTATTTATTTTTCCTTTGAGATTATACCTCAGTCGTCATTGTGGCAGTTTTTGTTTTACTTGACGTTTCGGGAGATTCTTGTGATGTGGAAGCGGTGTCAACTTCAATACTTGTTGCCACTGGTTCTTCTTCCACTGCCTCGTCTTCTGATGCTGATTCCTGAGGTCCTGTCCGGTGATCGGCCAAGTAGTTCCACGGCTGGACTGTGCCACTGCCAATAGCCATGAAGACTGTGGCCGTCAACGCCAAGACAAAAGCTGCTACCCCGAACACAAGGCGCCACGAGCCAGGCAACTGTGCAGAAAGTTTTGAGTTTGAGGCCTGTCTGTGTAAACTCCGAACGTCTTAACATTAAATTCGAAGATTACTTACTGATCCATGGAGACCTTCCTTCACTACGTAACTGGATGCTAGGTTTCCTGCAGCCCCAAAAGTCTGACTGATACCAAAAACCGTTCCTGGAAGTACAGAAACCATCCATCTTACGCTGAGCGTTTCATAGCAGCTTTAATTTTGAAAATATATGTTTGAACGTGCGCCTTAATCCTCTAAGCTGCCCAATGCACCTGCTTTAACAATCAGTGTATTTGTGGGTTTCGAATAATTCTCAGTGTAAATAGCGATTATTTCTTTAAACAGCGTTAACCAGTTGATCTTTGTAATGGTGAGGTGTGGTGCTTTCTTTGCGGTACGGACTGAATTCTTAAATATTATTTAGACGAACTTCGACTTCAAAGGGTTAATGTACACTTAAACTTTTCCATATGGTTTGGTAGGTTAATTTCAGATAAAAATATATTCACAGGGGTAATTGATATTTTTCTTTACATTCTCTTAAATATATCGTTTAAAAACAGTTTCAAATAAAAGTTTAATATTTTAAAGGAATTTACGAAAAATATTCTAGCATTATTTCTGTGTGATGAGCCGATTTTTAAAAAGTGAATTAAGTTTGATTACGTTATGTATTAAATCAGTATGGTCTAAAACGAAGTTAATCGAGAAAGATTAGTATGAAATTCCGGTTCCAAATTTAAGATAAATGTGTTTAGGTGAAAGATGTGGGCGTACAGAAGGTTGGACACGTACTTGCATTCCCTTTGGGCAGTGAGCGGAAGAAAAAGTACTTAGCTTTTAGCTCTACCTGCAAAGTTTGGTGCGATGTCAACAGCACTTGCATATGTGCCAGCTGCGGTAGCGCCACTAACTACAACGGCAGCTGTGTAGAGTGCAGCAGGTGTCGCTGGGTCGCATCCGCTGTACCCCACCACGAAGAGCACTGCGCCCGGCATGAAGTGGGCTCGATACAAGAAACACACAACACTGGAGACAGAACTAGGGTGCATGGGTGGCGATTTTTTTTTTAGAGGAGTAATACGCGATATCCACTAGAAAGGGGGTTTTGTGGGACGGAGAATCAATCTGAACGGTGTGGCGAAGAGAAAAATTATGCCCGTCTGCTTGGGACCTAAACCCCGAATATCCACTGCGTGTCCAGACCATGTGATTGATTTGTCTCGACTCTTTGACTACAATACAATGACTTTATTCTTTTCAGGCGCGTTTGTAATCTTGTGGATTAAACAACTCGACAACGCTAAACAAATCTTGGTTAGGTTTTATATTGGAGAATTTGACCAAAACCTGTCCAGACATTTCATCATTAATTTATATCGGACAATTTTGATGACCACTGTTAAATAGGAATTTTGACTTTCGCTGTTTGTCTGAAGCTACAAATTTTTACAAACAAACTACTCTTATCAGGAGGACAAGCGGGCAAAACCTGGGAATCTTGCAATTATTTCTAACCCCAAAGCAGGTTGTCTCTCATGATTTTATTTTTGCACGTACGCCTGTACAGCTCTTCCTAAATATGCAATGTGTTTCCCTCTGCAACCAGTATTAACAATTGTCTTCATGCGTAACTCCTTAGTCTGTGCTGCCATCTAGTTACGATAATTCAACAGTACATGCTTTCATCTGTAGACTGCTAGCTATTTAACTCGAAAATACACATTGCTCTTTGGTGTATGCTGCCATCTACATATAATCTACAGAAATGAATTTTGAATGTTTCACAATGTTAACTGATTTGATGCCACTTCTCACATAAAATTCTTAATAGCGTCGGAAAGAAATGTTAAAATGATTATGAATATTAAGATTGAAACAATATGTGACGAAGAGCTCGTCTGTGTTATAGCACTATTCCATCGTTGACCTGGATTGGTTAAATAAAATTCTTTAGAATAGTGGGTTTACTTACAGATGTAGACGAGAAGTTTCCTGGCGGTGGTTGTTGATACAAGGGCTTTTCCCCTCACATGGTCCACCAGCCGGCCGAACGTAAGGGCTGCCATGAAGTGCCCAAGATGAGGCAGCACTGATAATACGCGGTCCTAGAAACAGAGAGTTGGAAGTTAAATTGAATGTATCATATAAGTAGGATTTGAGGGTGTCACGGCTGTGAGTAAGAAGATGGCTGTTTTATGAACTTTCGCCCTGATGATGGAGGCAGAAATGACCTCTGAAACGTTGTTAACTTCTACTAGAATACATGGCGCTACAACCTTGAAGACAGCAATCATCGCATTAAATGTCTAGATTAGTTGAATAAAGGCGATAAGGACAATAGACCCACAAGAAGTGGGGGGAGGGGAGCAAAATGAAGCAGACAGAAGATTCAGAAAATGTTATGTATGTATGTCTTACGTATCTGAGTGCAAAACCGTAAACCAGCATGAGATATTTTGTGACTGCCAGCTGTAGAGTACCTTGACCCCAGTGACTGCCCAGGGTCGCGATTGCGCAGGCCCAGACAGGCAGAGAAGTCAAAATACGACGCCACGGCGGGGGAGGAACCTGCAAAGTCATACGAGTTAAAGTAAGTGGCAGATATAGTTCCCACTGGGCTTCAAGGGTTAATTGTATCCACACGTGTGCCTGCATGCAACTCACAGAATTTCTGGCAGACACTCCCGGTCCAATTGCCCTCTGCAACTGATGCCTCTGCTGGGAAGACAGGCGTGGGTGTTCTGCGGGCGAGTCTCGCACTAGGAGCCACCAGCCTGTAGCCCACAGAAGCGTAAGGACTGCGAGGAGATAGCACAGCGAGTCACGACCCAGGGCGAGAACTAAGGGAGTTCCTAACAGTCCTGCCGCGGCGTAGCCCAATGATACAGCTGTAACATTGTCCCATCATTGACACATAGGAGAGGTGAAAAATGCGAACATGATGTTTGAAGGAAAACCAGAAGGGATCACTCGAAATATCTACGATTTTATATCAGGATAATATTAAAATTGATTTTAAATATGTATGTTATGAGGGTGTTGATTTGTTCCATAAAAGTCAGGGAAGTGCTTTAATGATTGTCCATTAGCTTTCCACGTGTGGAGTAGTTTCGTGTGTGTGTGTGTGTGTGTGTGTTATTCAAGGAGTCTGAACGCCGTGGAGCTGACTGTACCGTTGCCCCATAGCGGCTGATATTGCCATCAACTTTACAATTATCGGTCTCGCGATAAAATGGACACTTCTTTATCTGAATACCGGAGTAGCAGGATACGAATCCACTTCGTTGGAGCGGCGGGAACCACGAGGCAGCGAGCATGTGCAGAGCAGGCCACATGCAGCCCTGTGAACAAAGCAGCGCGTTAGTCACTTTGGGCTCTTTGATGGCACTTTTAAGCAGAATGGCTTTTATATGTCTGCTTGTGTCAGCATGGCTGTAAGTAAAGAACTGAAAGGTTGTGTAGTTTAAAATTAAGGTGACACGCAGTTCATGTTGTCGTAATTAATGTGTTTCGTATTTCTTACGAAAACTGTACTTACAGTGAAGAGTCCTTGGACGAAGCGAATTACGATGTGGTAGGAAGAAAACCAGGCCCCGAATGGGACCAGGACGGCCAGCGCCCCGGCGCCCAGAATGCTAATCCCAAAAACGCGTACAGGACCCACTTTGGCTGCTAGTCGACTGCTGGGTAGGGGAGCGAGCAATGATCCCCACAGAAAAACTTCGCGAAGGCGAAAATCCAGATCCTCTTCTTCAGAAAAAGGAACCTGACATTCAAATTAATGTTCGTAATCAGTTGGAGGGGAGGCCCCTACATGTGGCAGGGAGTAAAATGAGCGTGGTTATCTGCAGACACTCCTCCTAATAACTTAGAAACCAAATTTGATATGAATCCACAAGGTAAGAAGTGTGTCCTGATTCTTTTTCCCGCAGAACCCATTTTACCTGAAAAAAAATTGAATTCCGTGAAATTTACGGTCACGGCGACGATTATGAAGACGATGTTATCCTGATGGTGGAGGCAGTAGGCTCCTCTGAAATGTCTCTTAGAATCTGAATGGTTTAACATTCCAGATTGAATTCATTGCCAAAGCTAAAAACTACAAATATATGCCCACTAATTTGGCACAACAGATTTTACTAACTTTTTGTAGCTTTCCTGCGGTAATATTTCTGTTTTTCTTGTTTTAGTTTCTGGAGAATTAAGAACATTCGTACAGGACTGGAATCTTTTTATGTGATGGGCATTGTTAGTTTCAGTAATCAGCATATTAGTGGATTTTGGACCAAGAACGTCAGATTGTTTGAGCAAGAAGTTTGCTAGATTTCGGGATGGTAGTCTATTTTAATGAAAACTGCATTTGATTATATGTGATTGACAAATGAACAAACTGACTAGTAGTGTAAATATCATAATTCTTTTCTTTATCGTCAAGACTTTTATTTCTCCAACTGGAATGAGACAAAGAAATACAGGCAGCGAGAAGAGAAAATTAGAAAAACTTATTTTGAGGAACCGCTTAGCTCATTCGGTATATTGACTAGGCTAAATGGTTCGATTCCCGGAAGTGGTTTGTCCCTTAGGTGCTTCATGCAGACTTGAATTTATGCTTTATTATGCAGTACTTTTCCTTTAGTGACTGAGGAGAGCTTCGAAAAGATTTATACTGACCGATAATCCGGTTGGGAGTAGAACCAGGTACCGCCTGAGAAGTCGCTTACCTTCAGATCTGGGTCTGCTACAATATGGCGGCCATGTCCGACGTGCGACGTTTCGTTCTCCGCAAAAGAATCATCCTCCTCCTGCTCAAACTCTGTGATGTCGTCCTCAGGACCTGCATCTTCAGGATCCGTCCCTACGTTCGTCTCGTTCGTGTCATTGAACGAGTTACAGTACCTTGTGACGTAACTCGTGTTGGTCACGTATTCGGCGAAATCGACTGACGACAAATGATCGCTGAGGGTGAGGAGGGCCACTGTGGCGCTCTGTTGTAAGAATCCCGACAACACGAGCCCCAGCATCACCATTCCCACCATGACACGACGAACGCCAATTCGCCCTGAAGGGCGCAAATAAAGGCAAATGCTGTGTCTTACCTTTCTACAATTTTAGTAACATGCATCGTTGGTTAATTTATTTGTCTATGAGATTACTTTGTTGTTTACATTGCAAATATTTAAGTATTCTCCAGTATTATAAATTATTTTCTGATCGTTTCTGCTATACTTCTTACAATTCGCAGTTTTCTTGCCAGGGTCCTTTTTTTTTTGACTTCATCCTCCATTTTGCAAGTCTCTTAACCAGTGTGTGAAATGTTGAAGTTGTGTAATCGTTATCATGTCGAAGTGTATTTATGAAGACACCTTATCTTGTCTGTATATAGGTTACTATCCATATCAACTAATACGTACGTAAAAGTAAAGTTTGTCCCACTATACGCCATGTAGGCGTTTGGGGGGAGTGGAGGTATAGCTCCTCTCTTCCTTGACCTCGGCACTAGATGGGGGTGAGTGGTCGACATCACGCCCCGGCCGGATTTACCCCCGGGAAAGGACCCCGGTACCCATTGTAGAGGAGGCTGGGTTGGCCCCAGAGCCGGTCTGGACGCAGAGGAAAAATCCTCTGCCCCCGTCGGGGATCGAACCCCAGTCGTCCAGCCCGTAGCTAGTCACTATACTGACTGAGCTATCCCGGCTCATTAACTAATACGTAACTTACATTTATTAAATTGTTATTCTTAGGATATTTAATTATGCTGTTTCATCTGAAATCATTAGTAGAATATATGCGGTGTCTAGTGGTATCAGCATGTGGTGACTGTTTGAAACTACTCTGTCGTGGCGTGTTTTAATTTATTATCCCAGGATTTATCTGCAGTAAATGAATAAATTCACATAAACCTGTAAAAATAGTCACGAACTGGTCAAGTTCGGAATGTAAAGTTTCTACACTAATTTGCTCTGTCTAGTTTCATACAACGTCACAGAAATTTGAATTAACAAATTAACTGCGCGTATTTTTTTTAACCACTAACATCAGAGTTACTGAGAACAAGATATCTCGTAGGTAGCGCTGAAAGGGATAATGAATTTTACTGTTTCCAACTTACCACTTGCTTTGATTGCCGCTCGCTGTAGCTGAACACTGCCTCGTTTCAATCTCCCCAAAACTGCCATCTTCAGATTTTGAAAATTATCTGAAGTAACGATGGCAGAGGAAGAAATGGTACATCTGTCTTTTGTCTATTTTATACATCTTCAGTAAGAATTAAACATCACTGTCGATAAAGCATCGTGCGTGCCGAGGCGGTTACAACTAAAGGGAAGCTGAGAGACAAGTTGATCCACTGTTGAACTGCGAACTACATCCTACGTAAAACTGTATTAAACAGTTTGGTCGTTGCTGCAACAGTCTGGGATGTAATGGGATTTAATGTGATAAGTGCTCTGACTGTGTCCATGGGTTGGAGGTTGGCCAGAAGTGTTTCCTGTAGGTTCTGGTGGAGCCATCTGACTTACACGAACTAACTGAATTTGTTCAAGCTAAACAAAAAGTTGGATGCAAAATTTTGTTGTCGCTGAATTCATAAACATATGTTACAGATATATGTTGGAATAAAATGACGTGGTTGTTCATAAATATAATAGAGCGACTTCTGATTAAAAGCTACAGAACCCTGTCGAGATTTCAGGTTCTCACGGCAGCAAATATGATATTATTGTGTTTTGGGATGTTGCGCCGTGTAGTGTGATGATCACCCTTAAGACGGAGGTCGTAAGCACCTCTGAAACGTCTGTAAATTTCTTCAAAATTACACTGCACAACATCTAATATCATTAGAACCAAGTGGTCATCGTATATTACGTGAATGTTCAAACATTTGACCTGAAAAGAACATTTATATGCTGTATCTAGCCTTTCTGACTTTATTAGAGAAGTGGGGAAATATTAAAAGAAATAATTTACTCACGACAGAGACATGTTATTATTATCAACATCAACATGTATATTTAAGCAGTATGAATGTTCTGTGAGGTGATGACAGTACAAAAAAAGTTTGTTTCTGTGGTTGTGTTTGAGCTATGTAATGTTTTGGACGTTTAAAAATGTAATGGAATTGATTCTTCTTAATATTAGTTAACTGACCAGTCAATAAGTGGTGTTTCCAGGACTCGATTCCGACACTTACAGAATACAACTTCAACGCACAATGATCGTAATCGGACAAAAAGTCGGTCCTCAATATTTTTTAATGAATGCTGGTAACATCCGGGAGCGAATTCTCGAAAAAGATTCATGACTTTCCACCTACTGAGCTACCGTGATCGGGGATCCACCTGTTGACTTAAAATAGCGGTCCTCCACTCAGTCTAACCTTGTCAGGAATACCCGCACTGTGACGTCAGACTGGTAGCCATGGGCGTTTTCAATGACGTTATTTCGCTTGCTTGACGTAGGCTACTTGTGTGTGTGCTTTGTTCCACGTTCATGTTCAAATAGTTACCAAAGCGGATACTGGTGTAAACTGACTCCGTGGAGGAAAGCCCTTTCCGAGAAGCTAATAGTAGCGCAGCTAATCAAGTAATCCCCCGTCTGCTATGGAACTCGTTGAATTACCGTGTCACAAGAGCCCATAACCGGTCCCTACCCCAATACATTATAATTCCCTCTTTCTTTCTAATAATTTTCATTGTTGACCCGAACACCTGCTTTGTATTCGGGAGGTTACGGGTTCACATATAGGTCTTCAGACTTGTTCGAGAATTTTTAGCAGTGCTTCTCAGTTAGTCCTGTCAGACGCTGTAATAGTTCAAATATCCCAGGTTCCCTCTTCTTCTAGTCGTTCTCAATTCGTCATTTACAGGTATTAACCCTTTAAAGCCCAGTAACCGAGCATTTTATAAATTATGAGTTTAAATTCCATTCAGAAGGAAAAATTGAAGTCCGAGATGTATACACACAATGTCATTGTCATTGTTATATTTATTGGGAGGTATTTCAGGTTTACGTCTAAATATCCGGCAAGATGTAAGTTATCAAGCGGTCATCTGTTGTAATCAGTTTTAATTAGGAGGCAAAAAAATACAAAACAAAAATCATAATTCAGTTCATATGTTTAAGCCTTACATTTTATTCTTCCTTTACCCAATGACATGGTTCACTTCATAGTATGAAAGAAGTTAAAATTATCAGGTCATCTACCCTTAGCAGCCATGAGTCATTCGCTACTGGATGCAAAGCTAATTATGCTGACGGAGTTCTTGTGTTATGTAATTATGTCTGCATATTTCCCGTTTATCTCTAGAGCCGGCGTAAAGGGAAATCCGAAGGGAACTCCCAAGGGGAAATCCCACCCATGCTCGATTCCAAGAGCTGCGAGTGGAAATCATGACGTATGTATTGCCAATATCGAAGTCTTATTCCTATTGTATATACTATAACAATTATTTGAAATATATCAAGGTGTACGGAAATTTTTGACGTTATATTATATAAATATAACATATTTTGTAAGAAAATACAGATAAATGTTAAGTATCCAGAGCTGTTTGGAGAAATGAAGTTGCGACACATAGGGATTTTCATTTCATATGTTGGTAGTAAATTCCAGTTCGTAGTAAAAACATATGAATGGACGTATAGCGGGACTCACTTCATTTCCAACATGGACTGGGATTTGAATCAGTGCTGTCGGATATGTGCTCAAACGACCAGTGCTTTGATATCTATATTTGGAGAAGAAGGATTATTCCGACAACTGATGTCAAAGCTGAGATACTGTCTCCAAATAATTGTAAGTATAAGTTTTATATATATTTCACATTTGAATACTCTTCAGTTAAGCGGCAAATTTGAATTCATAAAACTATTCTGGTATGGTTTACTTGTGTTACATCTTCTATCATGTGGTAAATTAAATCTGTTCTGTACCAGGTTCTGGAAAACGATGATTTGCCTACAGCAATATGCTGGAAATGTGTTTCTAAGCTTGAAGTTTGCTTTGAACTAATGCAAGAGCACTTAAGAGGGCAATATTTGTTTGAAACACAAATGGCAAGACAGCAGGTGCCACTGGATTGGAAACAAACAGAGGTAATTTAGATTACACAATTTTATTACCTTGTTTGACTGTTCTGACTAAATTTATCTCAGAACAAATTTATATGATTGTCATTAAAGTGTTCCTTTCATTTAACTTTACTTTTTCACAATACAGCTACTTGCATTATATGTTTTATAATTGATCGTTTTTAAATTAAAAATTATGTTCATTGCAGGTGAAAATGGAATATGGTGACCAGGAACAACTAACAGTTGTTGAACAGGAAGAACATGTTTATGACACACATGAGGGCTCTACTTCTTCATATGGTGGACTGCCGCTGTTAGCAGAAGTTATTGACAAAAACAGGGATGTTAGTGATGCTTCTGGTAGTGGTCCTAGTCATGTCACATCTGATGAGGACAAAAGCAGTAATTTAGAAGTAGATGTTGTAAGTAAGAATGAAGCAAACAAAGGAGATACACCAGTGAGTGGAAGGAAGAAAAGAGTATCTTGTGAATTTTGTGGTAAAGTGTTTAATCATACAGGTGATTTGAACAAACACAGACGAAAGCACACGGGTGAACGCTGGGATTTGAATCAGTGCTGTCGGATATGTGCTCAAACGACCAGTGCTTTGATATCTATATTTGGAGAAGAAGGATTATTCCGACAACTGATGTCAAAGCTGAGATACTGTCTCCAAATAATTGTAAGTATAAGTTTTATATATATTTCACATTTGAATACTCTTCAGTTAAGCGGCAAATTTGAATTCATAAAACTATTCTGGTATGGTTTACTTGTGTTACATCTTCTATCATGTGGTAAATTAAATCTGTTCTGTACCAGGTTCTGGAAAACGATGATTTGCCTACAGCAATATGCTGGAAATGTGTTTCTAAGCTTGAAGTTTGCTTTGAACTAATGCAAGAGCACTTAAGAGGGCAATATTTGTTTGAAACACAAATGGCAAGACAGCAGGTGCCACTGGATTGGAAACAAACAGAGGTAATTTAGATTACACAATTTTATTACCTTGTTTGACTGTTCTGACTAAATTTATCTCAGAACAAATTTATATGATTGTCATTAAAGTGTTCCTTTCATTTAACTTTACTTTTTCACAATACAGCTACTTGCATTATATGTTTTATAATTGATCGTTTTTAAATTAAAAATTATGTTCATTGCAGGTGAAAATGGAATATGGTGACCAGGAACAACTAACAGTTGTTGAACAGGAAGAACATGTTTATGACACACATGAGGGCTCTACTTCTTCATATGGTGGACTGCCGCTGTTAGCAGAAGTTATTGACAAAAACAGGGATGTTAGTGATGCTTCTGGTAGTGGTCCTAGTCATGTCACATCTGATGAGGACAAAAGCAGTAATTTAGAAGTAGATGTTGTAAGTAAGAATGAAGCAAACAAAGGAGATACACCAGTGAGTGGAAGGAAGAAAAGAGTATCTTGTGAATTTTGTGGTAAAGTGTTTAATCATACAGGTGATTTGAACAAACACAGACGAAAGCACACGGGTGAACGCCCATATCCTTGTCCCCAGTGTCATAAGCAGTTCAGTCATGCCAGTAACTTAATTCGTCATCAGAAGATACACTCGGGCGAGACACCGCATCAGTGTCCGACTTGTGCGAGAAGGTTTAGCCGTAAAGACAAGATGGTTAACCACATGAAGAATTCACACAGTGCGCCACCTGAAACATATACGTCAACATGATTGTCAGTGTTGCCAGAAATAATTTATTCTGATGTGTTCTAGTCAAAAGGATTGCAGTTTTGTTTTCTCCAGGGTAGCTCAGTCAGGAAAGTCACTGGCTACAGACTGGACGACTGGGGTTCGATCCCCGATGGGGGCAGAGGATTTTTCCTCTAGACTCTGTGTCCAGGCCGGTTCTGGGGGCCCACCCGGCCTCCTATCAAATGGGTACCGGGGTCCGCAGCCGGGGCGTGATGCTCACCACTCATCCCCACATCTTGTGCTGAGGTCAAGAATGAGTAGGAGCTATACGACTCTCCCCCAAGCTCCTACATGGTGTATAGTGGGACAGCTTTACATTTACAAGTTCTTTCCAAGTGTGTTCTGTTGGCTGTTAGTATAATTTCTAGGTGTGGATTTATTCTGTGAGGTGCTGAAAATTTTAACATGGAACAGTCGATGTAATGTAGCAAAGTGAAGAGTGGCAAGTCTGATCTTCTTCTGTGGCGCAACAGCATGAATTTGAGCCTTGGCCTTCTCCCATGTGGGAGGTTTTTTTTTGTCAGGCAAGTCCAATACTACTGTTAATATTGGTAGTAATCCACCCATTATCACAATGATGGTGCATCCTCACCTTGTAGATGGAGGAGTAGACCTTCAAGAAAACAAAAAAAGGACTGGAATTGAATGGGACACAACAGTTTCTGTTTTGATTATATAAATTTATTGGGTGATAAATACCATACAGCAGTACACAGCACCTCCCCAGATGGTACTGAGGATACTGGTCTACAAATAAGCGAAGAAGAAAATAATATATGTTAAAACTTTGTCACCAAGAAAGTTACCATTCTTTGAAACTGTGGCAAAGTTGAAATATTTTGAAACAACTGTAAGAAATTAAAATTCCATTAATGAACAAATTAGCTCTTTAGAACCTAGTTGTGAATATATGAATGCTTTAAACATTCAGTAAGTCTGAATTTTGCCCACTGAGTGCATTTATGTGTTTCTTATGTTTCTCAGATGAAACAGTAATTATTACTGTAAACACATTAACCAATTGATTGTTGTAATGGAAACACATTATGTTTTCCTTTTTATAACTGAATTTTTAAATATTTAGATGACCTTCATGGTTTAAAGCTAGATTTGGGGATTGCTTATTACTGTGCCATTCAGACACTTTAATTTCCCCATCTGCTATCTAAAAATGTAAGGATTACAATATGCAAAACTGTAGTTGAAAGCAGAACGAAAGAGACATAGGTATAGATGGGGAGATATATCAATGAATCAAAGAAATCTGGAAGGAGGTTTGTGACTGGATACATGTGGGTCACAAGGGGAACTAGTAGTGGACTTCTGTGAACACATTAATAAACTTTTGGGTTCTGTAAGATAGCAGCTGTAAGTTTCTCAAGGACTCTGCCCCTGTGGAGTTTATTTGTACTTTTGTTTACAATGCTCATTATGTACCTTATACATTAAGTACAAATACATTGTTTCTCATTGTTAATACTATTTTTATTCTTACTAATATGACCCTTTGTATCACTGCTCTTTGTTATCAAAATACAAGTCGATGACTGTCTTCTGGGTTGTTGGGTCGTGTAGTCTGGCAGAAATTTACTGATGTTTCAAAGGTCCCTGCTGCCTCCACCATCAGGGCGATGAGTGAGGTGCATATTTGGTTATTAGGTTAGTGGTTCGCATGCATAGAGACTAATGGGCAGTGTTGCCATTAACATTCCACCTCGTGTTTTACCGAGTGCAGGAATTTGAAATGTATTTGTTTGGGGTTGTGATCACCGATTTTCATCAAAGTTCGTCCAAACATTTTGTACTTATTAAATGTGTCCTGCTGTCTTTTACTTGTGAAGTTCGTTGTTGCATTTAAATCAGACTGGTTGGTGCTGCATGTATGAAAATAACAAGTTCTGGAAGGCAAGAGATATTTATGAATTTTTATGGTGATTGCTGAGCACTGTTCTAAAAACTTTTCTGCCTTCTACACAAGCTGATTTATTGCATTACATACAAATGCAATGATCTGCTGGCGTCTAAAAATATTTCTTGTCGATATTATTATTGGTAATAGCAATTATCTGGTTAGTCGAAGTTTATGGCCTCTTTGTAATGGAAGTGCTCCCAAATTATTTCTTCCTAGTATTTGTGTCATTGGCATTTCCTGTTCATTTGCTTTTGGGTTTGTTGATGGTGGCAGAAGTATCTGACGGTTGAGGTTATGGCTTTAATTATGGCATCTCTGAAGCAGTAGTCCTCCCGAATTAATTCTTCCTTGTATTTGTGCCGGGCACATATCCTGGTCATTCGCTGTTGCATTATTCGATGGCGGCAGAAGCATTTGACGGAAAAGGTTATGTGGTTAGTTTTTGATGAGGAAGTGTAGTTTTTCAGGTACGTTCATGAATTGAGATTGTAGGTTAGTACAGGTGGGTGTAGGAAGTACATTAAGAAATGTCATTATTTTTTAGATTGCAATTATAAGTTCAGTACTGAAAAGAAAACGCCCAGCGATGGAGACCGATCCTCTTGAGATACATCACGTGGTAATTAAAAGTGAAGTATATGAGGACTATACTGATGGTATTGAGGTTAAACCATTACCGGTTATAATTAAAAGTGAAGTATTTGAGGACGATAGTGATTGTATTGAGGTTGAACCAACGTCAGTGGTAATAAAAAATGAAGGAAGTGGTGACGATATTGAGGTTAAATCAACACTTCACACAGACGACTTGAACGTTGAAAGAGCTAATATTATTTGTTGTTCATCATCTGCATCATCATTAGCTACTACGCTGCCTTTGGTTTCTGGCACTGACTGGGATTTGAATCAGTGCTGTCGTATCTGTGCTCAGAAGAGCAGTGATATGATATCTCTATTCGGGGAAGAAGGATTATTCCGGCAACTAACCCAAAAGATGAAGGACTGTCTCCAAATAATTGTAAGTGCTTGCTGCTTGTATATATTTGCATACGATGCTGTTCAGCAGAAAGGTTGAATTCATAAAAATGTTGCTGGTATGCTTGTTTCATCTTTTGTCATGTGGTTAATATCTGTTCTGTGCCAGGTTTTGGAAAGTGATGATTTGCCAACAGCAGTATGCTGGAAATGTGTTTCTAAGCTTGAAGTTTGTTTCGAACTAATGCAAGAATACATAAGAGGGCAAAATGTGTTTCAAAGACAGAGGTTTAGTCAGGAAATGCCATTAACTTGCTCACAGAGAGAGGTAAGTTGGGTTATTTTCAGTGTTATCATTTGCATGGATTAACCCATGTTGGCTGTGTGTCATGTCTTGCGTGCATTCAGTTGGCCATATGTCATATAAGCACACTAATAAACTGCTAACCCTTTGAAGCTGAAGCTTGTTTAAATAGTATTTAAGAATTCAGTCTGTTCTGCAAAGAGAACACATCACCACCACAAAGATAATCTGGGTACCATTATTTAACAATTCCATGGACTTTAAAAGGGTTGATCGAAACCAGCAGCCCCTAGTACAGGAATTTAAATATCCTATTACTATATGATAAAAGTTACTTTTGAAGATGGCTGTGTTCTGGGAAGTTGTGCTTTCTAAACTGATGGAAGTGTACTGACGTTTCAGATGCCTCCATTATCAGGGTGATGAGTAAGCTGTGCATAAGGAAGTGATGTGAAATACAGGAGTCAGTTGGACAAGGTAGAAGCTTAGCCAGACCAGTGAGGAAGAGGTTGAGGATTGGGTGAGAACAAGGGAGCCAATGGGAAAAGGGCAGACCACATCCTGATCAGAAGGAAGGTAGAAGACATATGCACTGACTTCCTCACTGGTGTGGCCTAGGTTCTGGCTCAATGTGCACAACCATCACCCTTATGTTGGAGGCAGAAAGCACCTCTGAAACATCAGTAAGCTTCGACCAGACAATATGGCACAAAAATCCAGGAGATTAATTTTTATACTTGCCACTGTGAGAACCTGAAATACCTCACAAAGTTACTCATTAGATTGTTCTGACTAATCTTATATAGAGTGCTTTAAAACGAAGCATCGTTTCATGAATTGTATGATTTTAATAGAGGGACTAGTGAATTAATGTTTTTGCCACAGATGATAACCTGTTGAGATCAAAACGCATTTGGCACAAAGTGTTATTTAATGTGTAAACACTTTTGTTTTTATGCATTTTTTATATATGTTGTGACTAAATTTATTCAGGACAATTTTACAGTATTATTAATAGTAGTTATCCCTCATTTCATTTATGTTTTATTTAAAGCGATCCAGTGACATATGTACTACAGATACAGAGAGGCGGTTGAAAGTAACTACATGGTTGTATGAAAACTTTTGAAATTTAAATTATTCATGAGTGTGTGACGATTGGTGTAATAGTTGGTGTTGGGTGAAATTAGAGTGTGTATGGAGCCAAAAATCCTAATTAAAGAACAGTATGATACAGTGTAATTTGTTTAATGTAACTGGTGAAATGGAATAGTTAAATTAGAAAAGATTTACATTTTGTTATGACATACTTCTTGTACTTTTCTTATCTAGCCATTTGCATTCTGTTTTCCATAATTGATCATTCTTAAATTAAATATTACGTTCATTGCAGATGAAGATGGAATACGATGAACGAGAACAGTTAACAGCTGTTGAACAAAGGAATCATATTTACGACACGCATGAGGGAGGGTTGCCACTGTTGGCAACAATTATTGATGAAAACAAGGATATTAGTGATGTTTCTTGCAGTGGCCCTAGTCATGTTTTACCTGATGATGGGAGAAGCCATTCTTCAGAAGGAAATGTGTGTGCAAGTAAGGACACAAGCAAAGGAGGAACGTCAATACGTGTGAGGAAATTAAAAGTGTCTTGTGAATTCTGTGGTAAAGTATTCAATCATACAGGTGACTTAAACAAACACAGACGAAGGCACACAGGCGAACATCCGTATCCTTGTCCCCAGTGTCACAAACGTTTCAGTCACGTTAGTAACTTACTTCGTCATCAAAAGATACACTCAGGTGAAACACTTCATCAATGCGCAACTTGTGCTAGAAAATTTAGCCGTAAAGACAAGATGGTTAACCATATAAAGAATTCTCGCTGTAAGCCTAATCCTTTAATGTACACCTGAATATGATTATCACTATTACCGTTACTAATTTCCTTGGAAATGTTCTTGTCAAGAGTACTGTACAGGGACATGGATGTGGTGATAATGAAATTATTCAAATTTCAGTGATTTGTTGCTTGTCCTTGAAAGTTATCTTAACTATCAGTGGTTTTATTACTTTGACTGGTGTGCAAACATATCTCAGCATCCTCATATGTGGCACCTGCAAGTTGACAACACTTTATAATCAAAGTACAAAGGTTTCTGTCTACAGCGTGACACATTGCTTTTTTGGTCTTTAATCATCACGTAGGTCGTGTAATCACAATGTTTTGGAACTTGGTTCTCATTCCGTCTTCAGGCGAAAGGAGGACAGGTGGCTAACATGCTGGTACCCCTGGTTCAGCTAGTCTGATACCCGGACACATCAATATTTATATTTCAGTGAACACAACTGTACTTTCATTTTTACGACAATGACTTACTTAACCATCCAGTCATCTCGTTGCCCCTACATTACAAAACAGCATTTTCACTTACTTTGAACCATGTGTAGACTGATAAAATAATTCTGTAGGTTATTGTATGCTTTCTTTTGTGTCATGGCTGAATAGGTAAAATGCAAGGTGTACATCCCCCAATATTTGAATCGGTTGCCTGTTCAAAGTTATAACACTTTGTGTTTATTGTTTAGCATTTTTATTCATAGATGATATCAGTTAAAAACAAGTCTGTAATTAAAAAAGGAACTATAATCATTTTTGCTAAGCACCAGCAGAAAGTGTAGATGTCACCAAGTCATGATTACCATGCACATTAAAGGAAGTGTTACACCTTTAGAATGTGTCCATTTTTTAGCCACCAGTCTTCTATGCAAAATTGGCACAAGAAGATATCAGCCTTAAAATGTTGAAGGGCCTTATTATTGTGTGTTATGGTCCCTCCATTCTGCTGCTTTGACATTATGCTATCAACATCACAACATTGCTGTCTGCCTCATGCTGAGCACATGGGGCAAGATTGACTCATCACATTAGAAGTGTGTGAGACAAAACAAATGTTAGTCATTTTGATGACAGTTTTATCATTTACTTTCATATTTAAATCAGTTTTGTAGATTTCACTGATGAAGATGAAAGACTAATGTGATTTTGTGCTGTATAGTCTCATAAAAATTCACTGATGTTTTAGACGTGCTTACTTCCTCCGTCATTAGGATGATCATCAGTGGAGGCAGTAAGTACCTCTGGAATGTCCAATTTCTGTGAGATAAGACAGTACAATGACCCAGAAGACTGTCATCTTCATACTTCGCATGATGATTTGGTTGAACATTACAAAATCAGTAGTGGATAATGTTAGTAACATTGAAAGTTTTGCCACCTATAAATACTCATATTTACATGATTCATTAAATTATACAGTACAAATACATTGGATTTCATTGTTCTTACTCTTTCTTTTCTACCAGTATATCTTTTTATATCACTGTTTGTTGTTATGAAATTAAAATAGTTATATTTTATTGAATAAACCAGCTTATGATCTGTGTTGGTGATTTCAATTTATAGCTCAAAGGCATAAAATGGAATAGAATTTACATTCCATAGATCCTTCATACTACAAGCCAAAGATGTGGAGCATGTCAATATGAATATCAACACTTCATACAAATAAATACCAATACCAATATTATTGCACAGTTGTAACTATTTACATAAATATTTATTGTATATAAACATTTCCCATTGAATTATACTTTACTGCAGAGAGAGAGAAAAGGAGAAAATTTATGTTTCAGTCGCTGCCTTGGCATAAATGGAAATATGAGATTAAAATGGATCCTAATGAAATAGATTTTGAAGGTTCAGCTGGTTCATAGGATGTTTAATTCTTGGACTCTTTTAGACTTGGTAAATGACCTTTGGTTTCCATACATGGTAGGGAATTTCTTGGCCAGTTGAATAACTATCATATTCTGAAAAAGCACCCTCATTCATGAATTCTTGTACTATACCATGTAAGACAAAGTAGTATAAACTTGTCAGTTTTAATTTATATCAGCTGTGGTCATTTTATTTGTGTTGCTATGCAGTTTTGTGAGCACTATGACTCAGAACACCACGGTCAACATCTTCAGTTCTAAGAAACTAAAATGTCTTTAAAATCCTGAATTGTGCATATTGTGTGTGTTCCCCGTTATTACATAGTATGATTATTGATGAAGTTGAATTTAACCGCCACATCCCCTTTACTGGCAGCAACTGTTAATTTTATTGTTCTTTGTGGAGTGATACCTGACTCATATTTGGAAAGCTTGTAGTGCTTGGTGGTAAGACAGGGTTTCAGCTGAGAAGTGGCAGTTGTAGTAAACACTGTATTATTAGTTATATGCAATCAGTGATGGAATACGATTTATGCAGTATGATCTGATGTGATGTGGGGCGTCATCAGATACCAAACTTGTTGACGGTTAACTCAGTTCTAATTGCATTGGAGAATCTTAGGAAAATGGTTGTTGCTTTACATTAAGATTGTATGATTTTTTATGATCACATTAAATAAGAGCATAAATACATTGAGTTTATCTCAAATAATTACGGGAAACGTCTTATAAACATTTTATAGCTTTTCGATAAATATTCGCGAGAATTGATTAAAACTCATTATGACTAAGGATGACGTCATGCGCAGTTCAGTATATCGACATTCATTTGATGACGTTACTTTCTGATGCCACAGATGACATTTGTACACACATGCGGTATTATACTGGCGTGTAAAAAATACTTTACTTTCGTTCCATGTTTTTAGGTACCGCATTTCAAATTGAGCACGATTCCATTTTCGGTCAATCAGAGTGTCTCTGGAGTAGAACACAGATGGATTCTTTTCTCATAAGACCTTTTTACGATGACGTCAATTTTAGCACCTCGTATTGCAATACGTGCTGCTCAGCGAGAATGGTCACCGGTGTTTGTTGGTATAATGTATGGTGGTAAATGTATAGGTTGTGGTAGGATGTAAGAGAAGACTAATATTACATTACAGTTTGAAATTATAAATTTTATTAAGTCAAATACTTATCAGGAAGAGCACAATGATGGAAACCGATCCTCTTGAGATACATCACGTGATAGTTAAAAATGAAGTATACGGGGACTATACTGATAGTATCGAGATTGAACCAATACCTGTAATAATTAAAAGTGAAGTATTTGAGGATGATAGTAACAGTGTTGAGGTTGAACCAGCACACGTAATAATTGAAAATGAGAAAAGTGAGGATTGTAGTGACGGTTGTGAGGTTAAGCCAACGCCTTTTACAGATGATCTAAACGTATCAAGAAATGACATTGACATTTCTGGTCCATCTACGCCCTCATCAGGTAATGGAATGCATTTTGTTTCAAAAACGGACTGGGTTTTGAATCAGTGCTGTCGTATATGTGCTCAAAAGAGTAGTGGATTGATTTCTGTATTCGGTGAAGAAGGATTATTCCGACAACTGGTGTTGAAGATGCGACGCTGCCTGCAAGTAATTGTAAGTACATGTTGCTTTTGTGTATTTGAAAACGATATTGTTCAGCATGTAGTTTCAATTGGTAGAACTGTTGCTGGTGTACTTGACTAAAAACATCTTGTAGAGTAGAGTTTATTTACATTTACATTCCATAGATCCTTCTTAGGACTAAACCAAAGGATGTAGAACATATCATTTCGTACAATATACATAAACTTAAGAACTTCACAACTTTTGACACAAGTACAAGAACGTATTTCACATATCAGTGTACATAAACTTCAGGTTCTGCAATACAAGAATGAAAAATAATTTTACAAATTAATATACATAAACCTCAAAATTTTAAATAGAAATACAAAACTTGCAAGTGGAAGTATATTAAATTTACGAAACAATTTTCTACAAGAAACCCTGCTTTTGACACCTGTCATTATTCTAATTATTTTCTTTTGCATGTACAAAACTTTATTACTGTCTGTTGAATTTCCCCAAAAGATTAATCCATATGACACTAAATGTGGTTAATAAAATATGTTTCTTCCTAGGTTCAGGAAAGCGATGATTTACCTACAGCAGTATGCTGGAAATGTGTTTCTAAGCTTGAAGTTTGTTTCGAACTGATGCAAGAATACGTAAGAGGGCAAAATGTGCTTGAAAGACGAATGATCAGTCAGCAGAAGCCATATAATTGGAAGCAGACAGAGGTAATTTTGGTCACATCCTAATTTTGTCATCTGCAATAATTTATCTTTATTGCTATAGGTACTATGTCGGGGGGGGGGGCTGTCCTGCACCTACACCTACACCTACATAATACCAAGCCATCAGGATCAGTTTCCATCTTCAGACACACCACATTTTACCTTGAATATTACTTTTGTCACCTTATCATGTTAAATCTTAATCACAAAAGTAAAATCTGACAATAAATGAGAGAAGATAAACTTGTACAAAAGTTTATTCAGTTTAAGTTGCCCACAATGGCATGTAAGCACAACTAGCGTGTGTTGTTAGTGTTGTTGGATAAAATGATAGGGTGTGAGGTGTAGTCGTGTACAGTGGTCCAAGCTCTTACACTGCTTCTGGGCATCCCAGGACAAAGAGCTGAAATTTATTTGATACAGCAGGTCATATCAGTGTTTCCAAAGTGGAATAGATATGATAAGTTTAATTAATGATACATAAACAAAGTGAAATATCTATCAAGCAGAGTTTTGTAGGAAGTTACATTTAGTGTTCCAAGCATAATAAGTGTTATGTTTAGGGCTTCTTTGGGAGCAAAAGTATGTTATATAGCAAATTAGATAAATTAGAAGGGTTTATGCTTTAAACTTTATTTGTGAAGGGTCAGAACTTTGTTGTGGCACACCTCTAGTACTTTTATTACCCGTGCATTTGCATTTTGTCTGTTATAATTGGTTGTTTTTAAATGAAAAAATTATATTAATTGCAGGTTAGAATGGAATACAGTCATCCAGGACAATTAACAGCTATGGAACAGGAAAAACACATTTCTGACACACATGAGAGCCCCAATTTATCATATGGAGGACTGCCATTGTTAGCAGAAGTTACTGACAAAAACAGAGATATTAGTGATGCTTCTTGCAGTGGTCCTAGTCATGTGATATCTGATAGAGGGAAAAATATCTATCCAGAAGCAAATACTGAAAGTCAGAACAAAGCAAAGAAAAGAAAGACACGTATAAGGAAATTAAAAGTATCTTGTGAATTTTGTGGTAAAGTATTCAATCATACAGGTGATTTGAACAAGCACAGACGAAGACACACAGGTGAACATCCATATCCTTGTCCCCAGTGTCATAAGCGTTTCAGTCATGCCAGTAACTTAATTCGTCATCAAAAGATACACTCAGGTGAGACACTACATCAATGCGCAACTTGTGCAAGAACATTTAGTCGTAAGGATAATATTGTTAAACACATAGAGAATTCTCGCTGTAAGCCTAATCCTTTAGCATACCTGTCGGCATGATTGTCACTGTTGCCTGCTTTTTTTTATTATTAAAAGTGCCGTGGTCAAAAGCTGCTGCTGCCTTTACAGTAAAGTCAGTTGTATGAATAAGTACAACTGTTATCCATTTTCAAGTGAATACCAGCTTTACATTTCTACTAAGTGATGTAACAAAGGCCTGACTTACACTGGATCAACTTATGTGCTAGGTATCTTAGTCACTTTCTACATAGTTGGCACCGTGAACCAAAACACATCTAACTAACTAGATGGCTAAGTAACGCGAAGGTTCATCACTGAATTAACCAGAGCCCTACACTAGTCCCTGTCCTGGGCCAACAAAATCCAGTCACCTTCAACTCCTATCTCCCACAGATCTCGCTTGATATTATCCTCCAATCTATGTCTATGTCTCCCCAGCGGTCTCTTCCCTTCAGGCTTCCCGACTAATACCCAGTGCACACCTCTTGGCCCATCCATGCCTGCCACAGGGTTGTGAATGCACTTAAAATTTATTAGATGTATGTATGAACATTCTTTTAACTACATACGTTATACCCGGTGCACACCTCTTGCCCCATCCATGTGTGCCACATGCCACACCAATCTCTTTCTTTTTGACTTAATCACCCTGATGATATTGGGGGAGGAGTACAAATTTTTAAGCTCATCATTATGCAGTTTCCTCCAGACCCCATCCTCTTCTCTCCTAGGCCCAAACATCCTCCTCAACACCCTATTCTCAAACAGCAGCAATCTATGTACCTCCCTCAGAGTGAGAGACCATGTTTTGCAGTCATACAAAACAACAGGAAAAATTATTGTTGTTTGTATTTTAATCTTCAGGTTCTTAGAAATCAGTCAGGAAGACAAAATATTTTGAACTGAAAAGTAGCAAGCATTTCCAGAATTTAGTCTCCTCCTAATTTACTCATAAATATAATTTTGATTTCTTATTGTTGTTCCCAAATATTTTAACTTTGTTACACTCTCAGAGGGGAAAAAAAAACACCCTAACATGATTTTGACCACCTGTCTGCTGAAGGATACTAACCTGTACTTCGCTTTTTCCTAATGTACTTCTAGCCCCACCTTTCTACTAGCTTCTAGTAAAATTCCTGTGTTCCTCTTTATTGTATTTATATCATCATCCAATAAATTAACATCAGCATATGCCATTAGCTGATGTGTCCCATTCAATTGCAAATCCTTCTGCCTATCTTAGACTTTCCTGATGGCATATTCTAATTCGAAGTTAAAGAGCAAAGCATCTCCTTGTTTCTGACCATTCTTTATGGAAAATGAGTTGGATAAATATTTACCTATACAAATTTTGCTACAGGTTTACTTTTAAGCACATTTTTATTAGACGAAACCAAATAAAACCACATCTGTAATTCAAAAATGTGCTACATATATATGCTCACTGAGCATCTGCATGAATCATAGACATTGCTAGATCTTCAGTACCATGCACATTATAGGATATATTTGACCTTAAAGAATGTGTCCATTTATTTAGCTACCAATCTGTACAGAATTGGCATAATAAATATGAGCTTTAAAGTTCTGAAGGGCCCTTGACTGTGATGTTTTGACATATCAGCATTATGCTGTCTGCCTCGTGCTGAACACGAGGCGAGATTCATTCATCATACTAGAAATATGTGAGGCAAAAGAAGTTGGCAATTATGATTTTATAATTTATTTTTGTTTTTCAATGTTTTGTGGACTGCTGTTCTCATATTTGATTCTTTAATAAATCACACATGAATGACATGTGAAATATACTGGAAGCTCAGTTTGACTTAACTATTCTATATATTTGTTATAACACTGAAAAATGATTAATGGGAGGAGTCACGTAATGTTATTAACATCAAAAGTACTACCACCTACAAATACCCATTATTTACATGATCTACTAAGTGAAACATTAAATTTAATTCTGTTTCTTTACTGCCAGTATGTCCCTTTGTATCACTCTTCAATGCTATGAAATTAAAATGGTTGTATTTTATTGAACACAGCCTTCTTGATCTTTGCTGATATTACTTTATTGGTCAAAGACATAAATAACTTAAAGAGAAAAATCCTTATCAGATACTGCCAATGAATTGTTCTAAAAATGAAGAGATTCCCTAGAAAGAAAATGATATAGATGGTAACTGGTTTGATCTGGTTCAGATTCCAGTGACAACAAAGAACAGTTGGATTAAATAAAAGATGAAGTTCTTGATGAGGTGGGCAAGAACACTGCATTTTTGAGGTTTAAGACAGCATTGTATAAATTTGACATTTCATTTATTTTGAAGATGTCAGCCACCTTTATACTTGCCACTGTGAGAACCAAAATATCTCATTCATTTATGAAAATCGCTGTCTTCTGGGTTGTTGTGCAGTGTAGTATGGCAGATGTCCACCAGTGTTTCAGAGGTCATACTGCCTCCGTCATCAGGGTGATGAATGAGCCAATCAACCCAACCACCACCACCACCAACCAACCAACCAATCAAAAACTAAGGGTGGAGTCCTGCGCAAGACATCGTCCCTTGCTAGGTAACACCATCACTGCGTACGGAACACATTGCTGGAAATGGTAAACAGAGCCTTATAACTAAAACAGGAATATCCTTACGCTAATGGGGTTCTGTCGTGGCAGGAGCCTCCATTCAAACTAGGGTCTAATGCTGGTGATGGGAGGTTATCCCGTCAGGCAACTTGTCCCAAAGAATTTGGTGGGATAGTCCTCTGGGGTTTGAACCCAGAGAGGGTGGGGCTGCTTCGGCTGAAGGCCTCTGCGGCTTGGGGAGGAAATCACTTCAGCTGAAGGCCTCTGTGATCGGAGGTGGCGGGCCGTGCCCCTATTGAATTCTACCCTGGAATTCACCTTAGAACTGAGGAAAAGCTCAGAAAAGAGCCAATCAAGCAGAAAGTGCTAGGTTTATAGGAACCGGACAGTGAATGGAGTAGCCGAATCCTAGCCAATGGTAGCGGGTGTCGAATCAGGTGTGGGTGGGGACCGTGAGGAGAGAGAGAGAGCGAGAGGGGTCGACGAAACAGCCCTAGTGAGGGCCTTGGGGAGTACATCCTGTGAGACACCTGACATTGGGAGTTGGGTGGAGAGTGGAAGGGAGCACAAATCAGGGCGCTGAAAAGGGCCAAGGTTTAGTGGGACAGGTGGTGGTCTCTGGAATACTTCCGGAGCCCTCAGAGAATGGCATGTAGTCCTGTAGACATCACAGCCTAGAAGACCACAGTTGGAATTTTTGCCATTGTAGAATCTCAAATCAAAAGCAATTTTTAATTATAATTTCCGATAAAGTACATTACATTTTATTACCAGCAGCACAATTTGTATAAGAACATCTTACTACATAACTGTCAAACATTGATATTAAAGTATGTGGTATGTCACAAGAGAAGTGCAGAATCTGGCTAAATTTAAAGTACTGCCAAGCTGTTATTTGGGACACCGAGTAAAAAACCTTATATAAAACCTGCTGGAACACAACTCACTGACCTTCAGAATTCATTTACAGTTGCATGTGTCCAATTTATCTTGGTTAAGACACAAGTTATGGCAGCTGATTGAAGATCAAACTAACATCATGTTGCTCATTTCAACATTCTACAAATTATAATAAATATTATGATACACATATTGTTCTTCATGACTGCATTCTAATATGTATTAATGAAATCATACACCAATGTTAACATTTATGATGAATACAGTAATTAAAGAAATTGTTTATTGTAATTACACATTTATATTCACATATAGCATCTCCACTTATCGAATTTCCTGTAGTTCCAGTTTGTAATATGCTACCTTCTGAATTGGTCGCTGTAGTGGATGTCCAAGTAATTTTGCCATATTATCATGCAGTTTTGTTGTATTCCTTGGAACATCAAGCACATATGAAAATCCTCTGTCATCCAAGTCATCTAAAACACTGAATATTTCTTCACATTTGTTAGCTTCAGAAGGGTCTTCATGAATGTACAAAATATCCAGAGTGAAATAGTCTGACGATAACAAGAGAGTTAAAGACTCTCGACCATGAACAAACTTCGGAACACAGTGACTTCGACTGTACAGCAAAACCACTCTGACAACAAATGGTGGCGGAGTTACATTGGGTTCACTTATTTGAGGGAAAGATATATGATCGGTAATAATATCAAACAGTGTTGACAAATCAAAGATATCACCTTGTTGAGTTTCACTCATATCCTCTAACACTGATATGATGTCATGGGGGTCATTCGTGAAGTCTCGAAGCCAAGCAACTGTGTCAGTCTGTAAAACTACCAAAGCAAATTCATGGTTCTTGTTGATAAGATTTTTACTATTAATGAAAATCTCTGCTACTCTTTTTATCATATATAGAGGTGCATACTTTGTGCCGTCCCCTAATTTAAATGGAGTATAATTGGGGTCCTCTGACAGGTCAATACAAAGGATAATTTTCTCAGGAACATTGACCGCTGGTAGGTATCTTGTGGGTCCCTTCTGGATTTCGTCCAACACTGCTTCCGAGTCATTGCTTAAGGTATCTTCAGGACAGATGCCATTCTTTCCAAGTTCATCATTCTGAATGCTGCTTGCTAATGATGACGATGATGAAGAACGAGACACGTCCAGGTTATTTCTTGGAACATTCAGATTACCAGTATAAGGTGTTGCTTTAGCCTCAATAACATCTCTAACGTCATCAGTTGCTTCATTATTAATTTTCACATGACGCTTCTCTACAGGTTCGGTTTCCATCACTGCGCGATGCTTCATCGATATATTAATTATATTTATGATTACAAACTGTTAAGCAATAACAATTTTATAGCATACTTACTATCACATATACTTCCTATAACCATGTAGCTTTCAGGTAATACCAACATATAAATCGATAAGTTCATGTTAAAAATCTGGCAATGAACGTAGTCGATTACGGTACGTACTTATTGTACTGCCATCTGTCCTCAACGACCGTGAAACGTGGAAAAACGATATAGCAGCCAATCGGTAAAAACTATAACTACAATTCAACCCACTTATCCACACCACAGGAACATAGTTTTAAAAATCTGAAGGTGTCTTCTGGTGTATTGTACCTTCGAATCTGGTGGAAGCTGACCGACATTTCAGAGGTAAACTACTGTTTCCTGTTACACGCTGATATTCCTACAAATCTGTTATTACTATCACAATTCAATTCAGCTTTCTCTACGTTAAATTTCTTGAAGATAACCTCAAAATCCCACACCATTACCTTGTTATTCCTGCACTCTTCCTGCCCATAACAGCACCGTAAAAGTAAAATATTCTGTATCACAACTAAACTGGCCTGAAACAAGGAGATGCTTTGTCTCCATTGCTCCTTAACTTTGCATTAAAATACACCATCAGGAAAGTCCAAGATAGGCAGAAGGGTTTGCAATTGAATGGGACACATCAGTTAATGGCGTATGCTGATGATGTTAATATATTGGGTGACGATATAATTACAATAATGAGAAATACAAATTTTACTAGAGGCTAGTAGACAGGTGGGGCTAGAAGTAAATTCAGAAAAACTATGTTCATGTTAGTATCTCATACATACATACATACATCTTTATTACATTCCATGGATCCATAAGTTAGTCAGATGACAATAGGATGTAGAATAAGTCATAATTAATACAATACATGTTATACAAATACAAGTCATATAAATGTCACAAAAATACAAACAAAGGATAAATTACGACTTACTTGTAGACATTATGAATTCATCAACAGAGTAAAAGGAGTGTGTAATTAAGTATCTTTTCAGTGCTGGTTTAAATTGTGCCTTTTTATTTACAAGACTTGAGAGATTAGATGGTAGACTGTTGAAAATTTTGATCCCTGCATAATATGCACACTTCTGAAAACATGAGAGGTTGGCAATTGGTCTATGAAGCTGATTTTTATTCCTTGTGTTGACATGGTGTATAGCAGAATTAGTTTGAAAGAGTTCTTGGTTATTTACAATAAAGTTCATTAATGAGAATATGTATTCACATGGAAGAGGTAAGATTTCTAATCTCTTAAATAGACTTCTACATGAATTCCTAGGTTTTACACCAGCCAATAATCTAACAATTTTCTTTTGTAAAGTGAATATCTTTTTGATGTTTGATGAATTTCCCCAAAAAATTATTCCATATTTCATTAAAGAGTGAAAATAGGCAAAATATACTGATCTGAGTGTGTCAGTGTTGCTGACATGCAACAGAGATCTAACTGCGCCACTTAACTTAGGTATCAGTTTATCAATATGATTAGTCCAATTTAGGTGATTATCAATTTGCAAACCCAAGAATTTTGTGTTTATTGACTCTTGTATATACTTCCCATTATAACCAATACTTAAAGCACATTGTGGTGAGCTATTTGTTATAAATTTTATTATATTCGTTTTATCTAGATTTAGGGCCAGCTTGTTAGCAGTAAACCATTTACTCATATGAGATAGAACTATGTTTGATGTTGAACAGAAATCATCGTCAGCAGACAGGCGGGAAAAATCATATTAGGATGGGTTTTTTCGTTTGAAAGTGTAACAAAGTTCAAATATCTGGGAACAACAATAAGAAATCAAAATTATATTCATGAGTAAATTAGGAGGAGACTAAATTCCAGAAATGCTTGCTACTTCTCAGCTGAAAATATTTTGACTTTCTGCTTGATTTCTAAGAACCTGAAGATTAAAATATTCAAAATAATTTTACCTGTTGTTTTGTATGGGTGCGAAACATGGTGTCTCACTCTGAGGGAGGAACACATTGCAGGTGTTTGAGAATAGGGTGTTGAGGAGGATATTTGGGCCTAGGAGAGAAGATGATGGGGTACTGAGAAAACTGCATAATGATGAGCTTAAAAATTTGTATTCCTCCCCCAATATTGTCAGGGTGATTAAGGCGTGAAGAATGAGATTGGTGGGGCATGTGGCATGCATGGATGGGCCAAGAGGTGTGCACTGGGGATTAGTCGGGAAGCCTGAAGGGAAGAGACCACTGGGGAGACCTAGACTTAGATGGGAGGATAATATCAAGCAGGATCTATGGGAGGCAGGAGTTGAAGGTGAATGGATTTTGTTGGCCCAAGACATGAAATGGCGGAGGGCTTTGGTTAATTTGGTGATGAACCTTTGTGATGTGATTACTCATAACGAAGCACGCTGAACTTGGTTTATGTATAATACCTAAATTAATCGTGTGCAAATCATTGTCAGTTTCTTGGCCAGGAAATAATTATTCACACTTTAATTATTTCATTATACAATATATTTAGCTTTACATGTGGTCTGTTGTTACTAGCAAATTTTGTGAAGAAAAATGTGAATATATATAATATTTGGAACTTAGGTGTATTTTCTTCTATATCATACATTACTCATACATTGAAATTAATTGAATGTGAACTTCTGTGTACAATTTTTATTTATTTTATTGTGAAAGCTTAACATGTAAAAGATTGTAGTTAAAAGGCTTTGAATATTTCGTTTAGAAACTACTCTCTGTACTTAATATCATTTTCAGTATAGCAGGTGCAGTAGTTTTTGGCTGGTCGAGAAGCTAGCAGAGCTGGCGGATAGACCTACTCTGTGTACTTGAGGTGGCAAGGTCACTGTATTTATTTTGTTTGGACATTCAGTCCAATAAGCTCCTTGTCCTTCCTGGAGGCAGACAAAACATTATACTATCGTACAAGTGACTCGCTCCTAGCCTTCCCCTTGAATATTCCACTGGCCATAAATTACTGTAACCACTATACTGTGAAACTGTTTCAGCAACTGTTTTATCTTGGGTTGTTGCAGTTAATTCAGATTATCAGCTTACAGATCTCTGCCAGAATCAGTCCGTGTCTCACCCAGTCGCTGACATACCCTGTCTCTGATGGTTCTGGCAGGGAACGGGTGGGTAGAAATTTGGAAAAAAAATTGAAAATTTTAAAAAAAAATCGAAAAATCTAGAAATTGTCCAAAAAGCGCACAAAACTAAAAAATTAGAGAATGATCAACTTCGAAAAATTGTTAAACATTTCGAAAAATTTGAAAAAATCCAGAATTTCCCTCACCAAAACACGTCTCTACAACACAGGTTCTCTGCATGTCTCAGCCTCACCCTCTGTGTATGCTGACCCTGCCTCACCCGGTCTCTGCCGTACTCGTTCTCTGACGGTTCTGGCAAGGAAAGGGTGGGGAGAATTTTGAAGAAAATTGTCAATTTTTACAAAATTTCCTAAAAATAAAAATTGCTAGTTGTCCAAAAAGCGCATAAAACTAAAAAATCAATAATTTTAACTTCAAAAAAATTATGAAATATTTCAAAATATATTGTGCGCTTTTTACACAATTTACAGCATTTTTTATTGTTTGAAAATTTTGAAATTTTTCCCAAAATTTCCCCACCCGATCCATATCAGAATCGATCTCTGCCAAACCATATCTCAGCCAGGCTCGCTATCTGTCTCACCCGGTATTTGTCTCGACCGGTTTCTGTCCGACACGATCTCTGCCTGCCTGCCATACACCGTCTGTCTCACGCGATTTTTGTGTCTCCCGTTCTCTACCAAACTCGATCTGTCTCACCCTTCTCTGGTGTAACCAGACTTCAGAGAGTCATACGGAGCCTGGGTCTGGAAGTTACAGTTTCTGACGGTCGGTTGGGGAGAATTTTTAAAAACGTTCAAATCGAGTCCTGCAGAGACCTGGTGAGAGACTGACAGATGCCGAGTGTAGCAGGGATCGGTTAGTGAAATTTTAAAAATTCTGAAAATTTTCGAAAAATAAAAAAATGCTGCAAATTGTCTGAAAAGCGCACAAAAACAAAAACAAAAATTTTCGAAATTTTTGAAATTTTTTTGAAGATGAAATTTTTCAAATTTTTTCAGTTGTGCGCTTTTTAGTTAATTTGCAGCATTTTTTGATTTTTTTTGTAAATTTTGAAAATTTTCATATTTTCCAAAACTCTCCCATCAGTCCCTTGTCAGAACGGGTCTCTGCTGCACGTGTTCCCTGTAGTTCTCTGTCTCAGACACACCCGTCTCAGCTCGAGTTGGTTTCTGCACCACCCGTTCTCGATATAACACTATCTCTCACGAGGCGTCTGTGCATAACCCGGGTGAGAGCAGAGACCGTGTACGGCAGAGACATGGTGACGCACAGACCGAGTCCGTCATAGACCCATTGAGCCAGAAATCGAGTCCTGTAGAGAAATTTTGAAAGAGAAGTTTTTCAATTTTTTTTGGTAGGTACAGACCTGCAGAGACCGAGTCTTGCAGAGGCCGGTTGGTGCAGACACCGAGGCAGGCAGCAACCGGGTGATATAGAGGGCGAGTCCGGCAGAGACATGATGAGGCATTCATCGACTTTCGCAGCCATCTCTTATGGAAAATTTAGAAAAAATATTAAAAATTTTCAAAATTTTCGAAAAATCAAAGATGCTGTAAATTGTCTGAAAAGCGCACAAAACCAAAAATGTTTGAAAAAATTAAAAGTGTCTGCACCAACCGGCCTCTGCAGGACTCGGTCTCTGCAGGTCCGTGTCTACCTCACGTGCAGTCTGCCGCTTCTGGACTTCTCAGAGGCGGCACGTAAGAGCCGTGTCATACGGAGACCGGTCCTTGCAGAGCCCGAGTCAGGCACAGAGCGCGTTCGCTAGATACACCGTACATCAGAAACACACCGAGAGAGACCGTTTCTGCAAGGCGTCATGTGGTGAAATTTTGAACTTTTTGAAAATTTTCAAAAAATCAAAAAATGCTGGAAATTGTCCAAAACCCGCACAAAACCAGAAAAATTTGAAAAATTTCACTTCTAAATTTTTTTCAAAAATTTCAAACATTTTTGGTTTTGTGCGCTTTTCAGACAATTTCCAGCATTTTCTATTTTTCGAAACTTTTGAAAAAAATTTATATTTTGTCTCAACTTTCCCCAAGAGATGGCTGCGAAACTCGGTGCATGCCTCATCATGTCTCTGCTGGACTCGCCCTCTATCTCGCTCTGTTGCTGCCTGCTTCGGTGTCTGCACCAACCGGCCTTTGCAGGTCCGTGTCTACCTCACATGCTGTCTGCCGCTCCTGGACTTCTCAGAGGCGGCACGTCAGCCGTGTCATACAGAGACCGGTCCTTGCAGAGCCCGAATAAGGCAGAGCGCATTTGCTAGATACACCGTACATCAGAAACACTCCGATAGAGACCGGTTCTGCTAGGCATCAGCTGGTGAAATTTTTGTCTGCACCAACCGGCCTTTGCAGGTCCGTGTCTACCTCACATGCTGTCTGCCGCTCCTGGACTTCTCAGAGGCGGCACGTCAGCCGTGTCATACAGAGACCGGTCCTTGCAGAGCCCGAGTCAGGCACAGAGCGCGTTCGTTAGATACACCGTACACCAGAAACACTCCGAGAGAGACAGGTTGTGCAAGGCATCAGATGGTGAAATTTTGAAAATTTTCAAAAATTGCTAGGAATTGTCCTAAACGCGTACAAAACCAAAAAAATTTGAAAAATTCCTCTTTGAAATTTTTTTATAAATTTTCAAAAAAATTTAGTATTGTGCGCTTTTCAGACAATTTACATCATTTTTTGATTTTTCGAAGATTTTGAAAAATTTTAATAATTTTTCTAAACTTTCCCCAAGATGCCTGCGAAACTCGGTGAATGCCTCATCATGTATCTGCCGGATTCGTCCTCTATCTCACCCGGTTGGTGCCTGCCTCGGTGCCTGCACCAACTGGCCTCTGCAGGACTCGGTCACTGCAGGTCCGTGTCTAGCTCACGTGCTGTCTGCCGCTCCTGGACTTCTCAGGGGCGGCACGTCACAGCCGTGTCATACGGAGACCGGTCCTTGCAGAGCCCGAGTCAGACAGACCGCGTTCGCTAGATACACCGTACATCAGAAACACTCCGAGAGAGACCGTTTCTGCAAGGCATCATGCGAAATTTTGAAAATTTTAAAAAATAAAAAAATGGTGGAAATTGTTCAAAACGCACACAAAACCAAAAAATTGAAAATTTCACTTTCATTTTTTTTTCAAATTTTTCAAACATTTTTGGTTTTGTTCGCTTTTCAGACAATTTCCAGCATTTTTTTCGAAAATTTTTTAAAATTATTTCTAAACTTTCCCCAGGACTTGCCTGCGAACCTCGGTGAATGCCTCATCATGTCTCTGACGGACTAGCTCTCTATCTCACCCGGTTGCTGCCTGCCTCGTTGTCGGCACCAATCGGACTCTACAGGACCCGGTCTATGCAGGTCCGTGTCTACCTCACGTGCTGTCTGCCGCTCCTAGACTTCTCAGAGGCGGCACGTTAGAGCCGTGTCATACGGAGAACGGTCCTTGTAGAGCCCGAGTCAGGCACAGAGCGCGTTCGCTAGATACACCGTACATCAGAAGTCACATGTCCCAAGTCTTGAGAAGTTCGTGTCCCAAGTCTTGAGAAGTCGCATGTCCCAAGTCTTGAGAAGTTCGTGTCCCAAGTCTTGAGAAGTCGCATGTCCCAAGTCTTGAGAAGTTCGTGTCCCAAGTCTTGAGAAGTCGCATGTCCCAAGTCGTTAAACGTCATGTCCCAAGTCTTGAGAAGCCACT
>NW_019059869.1:2149389-2178269 GCF_000696155.1 Zootermopsis nevadensis | reverse complement strand
CCCCCCCCCCCCCCCCCCAAAAAAACCCTCTTAGATCAACTATAGTATGAAAGTTGACATGACAGATTAATAGCAAATAACGGACTTACAATGGGTTTACAATCCACTGAGAAGAACAAGGACATGATAAAGTAAGCTTAGTGACCAAGAAAAAGCACGTAAGCATGGGAAGTAAGTAAAGAAAGGACACGCCTCTAAAGAAAGTGCTTATGGAAGGACATAAAAGAATTGAAAAGGCATTGCTGTATGTTGACCCACCCTGGCAGAAAAATAAAAATATTACTTCCCGGCAATCCATTTCTTGTAAAATTCTCTCCATAAAACAAAGCAACAATAATTTCCAAATAACTCAAAGACCATAAATGAGTATCTTGAATGACAAAAATAAGTTTATACGAAATAAAAGGGTGTTAAACATTAGATTATAAGTGAGTGAAGGTAGGCTGGTAATCAAAGGACAGTTGGTAGGACTGAGTAACAACAGAAGGCGATAAACCAAGATTTTAGGAAATAGTGATGGATCAACGACATATTGACTGAAAAGATTATGGCAAGGCAAACAGACCAACCAATGGAAAATAAATAGGAAAAGAGTGCTTATGGGAACACAGAAAACAATTAAAAGGCCTTGTCGTAAAATAAACCGCACCAAAAAAGGTCAATGCCTATGTCGATGACGAAAATGTCACTTTTGCCTATGAATGATCCTTGTAAGACTATTTCAATAATATAAAGTAACATCTTTCAATTCTAAATGCTGAATATTCTGCAGAGAGAAATTATGTTTATACAAAATTTGCACATAAATCTACACTAAAAGGAAACTTCACAGAAAATGACAGTAAATCATATCACGAAGATACATTTAGGTCTGAATAAACGAGACAACTTCATAAGCTCCATGTGATAAAGCGGCGTGATCTTTTGCTACAGATGTCAAAAAATGTACGTGGGCAGCACAAAACATATCAGCAGTTTGCAGGATGAGAACCCCTTCTCTAAACAAAGACGAGTATCCAACACAGTAAAGCGGCCCATCCACATACGAGTCTGGCTCGGCGAGCTTGACTCGTGAGCCGGGCTCAGATATATTTCGCTGCGCATGCGCAGCAGACTCGGCTCCTGACACCCCACCCACAAACGAGTTTGGCTCGATGGAACCCGAGCCGAGCCGGACTTGCAAACCAGACTCGTACGTGGATGGGGCCGCTTAGGAGACATGAGACCTATTGGAAAACTGAGGTTGACTTACACCATACAGATTCTCGACAAGAGTGGCAACTTCTTTATCTTGCACGAAGAGATTGTGGCCACCAGGAACATTCTTCATGATGTGCCGTTCAATTTTCTCATTTTCCAGTACTGCGAGTCCATTGTCAATGAGAATAGGAGGAGGTGTCGCTTCAAAGTTTGTTCTGCAACATAATTTAAATCGTGATATCAGCCTCATAGCTTACACAAACTGAGCACGACGAGAAACGTCACACAGCGAACAAGCAAAAACTACAAGCTCTGGCTTCATTAAAGCAATAAGACGTCGGTGTGACGATAACAACATAAATCTCATTAAAAATAAGCAGAACTCCCTCAAACATGCAAAAACCAAGACAAAGATGTAAACTCTTCGGTCACCCAATGTAGATAACCATATTATTGATATTTTGTAAGTGCTTGCTGCCTTCATCATCAGGATATCCCAAAAAAACAGGCATCTTCATAGGAATCAGAAACCTCATCTAACTTCAATGTTAATTATTTTAAATCATTATAATGTATTTTGTTATTCTACGGTACAAAAATATCAACCATAAATATTACAGTGAGTGGTTAGAATCCCTGCTTTGTTTTCAGGACACACTCGGACCTCAGCTCACTTACCAGCTATCCTCGGTGAGTGAAAAATATTCAACAGTCGCTCTAAACACAAACATTAGCCAAAATGCAGTTAAAAAAAAGCAGGATTTCTGAAGTTACGAACCTGAAGTCAGGAGGTGGTTTCTGCATGTCAACTGTTGTCACTTTAAGGCTGATTGTTTTCAGTTCAGCGAGCAGATACAGGTCCATGAAGTATTCCTGGCAGAAAAGACATGCTCCTTTCCTGCGCCCATCTATTGTAGAAGCCTGCAACACACAACACCGAAACAATAAATGATCCCGCAAAACTAAGACTTCATTAACAGCAGAACCTAGAACGACCTTTTCTTAAATTGATTTAACTCCACAAAAGCTCTCAGTTCCACATGGAAGTTACCATTGGTATTACACTAATTTTCATTAAGCAGTATTATTTATTTTTTAAAAAGTAACTCTAATATGCCCCCACTTAATGGTACCTGCACCTTGTCGTGGTGGTGGGGCTTGAGTACCTCAGTGACCCCAAGAGCTACTGGTAGGGCCTCCCTAGCCAGATTGGTCGAGGGGGAGAGGTCAGACTAAGACAGGTACCCTGGTCCTCCAGGTTGGGGGTTGGTCGCAAGGCTAACAACCTTGCACTGTAAAAAGGAAGACGTTTCGAAACCTCGATCAAAGCCTCGGACAGACGGACCTAACAGAGGACCGAATGGAAGAGGAGAATTGAGGAGGCCATGGACCGAATACGGACCGGAGAGCCATAGAAGAAAGAACTCTAATATGCAGGGTCTTTCTACCAAAATTCATATATACTTAGCTGGTTAAGAAATTCCTTGATTCTATGGAACCTAAAAGTTCATTATTGTATTTAGAAAGACTCTCGCTAGATCCTACCCTGAATCAATTGAACATAATCCACTGCTTCACACACCAGATGCCAAGGAATGGAAACCAGGCTAACAATTACGCACATCAGCCTAGAGATGACAATCAAACTGGATAATCCCCATTAATCGCTTTCACACAACTAAAACAGTTCAGTCCTAATCATTTAAACATTTACATTTGTCTTCATCAGCCTCAAAGTTCTGTTGGACACAAAGTCATCGAAACTGATTTTGTGCGACTACGAAATGTCCCAAAACCGTTAATGTTGGCAGCACTTCAAGTTCTGGCCAAGAAAAAAACAGGGAATATCTCAATTACAACCTTGTAACGTAGTCCATCACCTGCGAGGAAGACCGAAGGGTAGTTTCCACAACCTCGTCAACTATTCTTAATGCAAACGTTGGGTTGTTCTTACATTATACGTGCCTTTCTACACTTTCAGCAGGTTGGGTATACAGACCTCGCTCATGTTTCAAAAATTAAAAACAAGGCAGGGTTGCAGCGTCATGTCTGGTAGAGGTCACTGTTGTCTTCATTATCAGGTCGATTACCCATCACCCTGATAATGGAGACAGCAAGGACCTCTGAGACTTCGGTAAACTTCTACCAGATGAAATTTATTATCGATGTTGGTAACCGTTGTTATAGCGCATATCCGGTGTCCCAGGTTTAACCACCATTGTGTTTTACAACGGAGATAATTTCATGCCTATGATTAAGATCACTATCTTCCTGTGAAGCCATACGTTAAATATTTAAAAGTTCCGTAAGCTACTTACGTAATATCAAGGACGGTTATGAGAGTTCGGAAGATTTGCAAACTTAACAGTGAACTTCGTAAACATAAAGATTGTAAACTCGAAAAGATAGGGCGAGATGAAGAAGTATAGAAATTTCCCGCTTTTATTTTGGTTCATTATCGTGTTCATAAACTTCCGGTGTCGTTTTAAGACAACGCAGCTCAAAATCGTGCACTTCCTCGTGCAAGCACTGTAACCAGATGCAGAAAACATGCTTTTATGCTCAAACCGGTAAGGAAAATACGCGCGTTCCTTGTACCACAGGACGCAGGAAGTCCCAGAGAAGCGAACCCTGGCAGATTAATTCGAATGCGAAGAACGTCACTGCCAACCGGGTTCTGGTTCCCTCTTATCACTTTCCATCAAACACATCGCATGCTAAACCAACAGTCAACTCTATAAATAGAGTTCCTACTGCAGCGTTTTAGGTGCACGGATCAAACTAATCCGACTCTACAGAAACGTAATGTAATTATCTGGCACATATTAAACATATTAGCAACTGCAAATATAAAGACGCATCTGATATTATAATGCCATGACTTGTGAACTAAAAGGCACGCGATGTGGAAGGATGTGGTCAACGTTCATCCTCTTTACAAGCCTGCAGAGTGGGATGTTGGTCTCTTTATAATAAATTGTAGTGACAAACACAACTTGCATTTTAAACAGCGTCTCGGAAAGGTAAATAGTGTACTATTCTTTGCCATAAAGATACATTAAAAACTTAGCACTTACGAGATATAAAAGTACGAAGAATCACAAATGCATATAAGATGTTGATCCACAATTTCAACACAAAACACAAGTTGAGAGACATCTCTGTTGTGGTTTATGAGGTTACGATGCAGTGAAGTCTTGTGAGTAGTTAAACATTTTTCCCAATAACCTACTACAACCACCATCTTCAATTTTGCCTTGAAGATGGAGGCGAAAGTTCATCCGAAACGTTGGAAACCACCTATAAGACTACACGGTGTCATAACCCAGTGAACCTCATTACAGATTTTCACCACCTTCAAAATTTCAAAGCTCGTAATTTGAGAGATCTAGGCGTACAACAGAAAATTCCAGTAGTCTGTTACGATGGAACAGAGTTTGAAGATCAAGGCAAATACGACAGAAATTCCCCCCGCGAAAGTGGTAACTCCGTCTTGTCTAAGGGAATCGAAACAGTATAAGGCAACTATAGGAAAGCGTGAATGCTGTAACGTTATCTACAAAGCTTTAACAGGATTTCCTCTCCTGCAGAGACAATTTATAGGATTTCAAAATTCTCAAGACCATGACACAATTCTCACTGTTATAAATACCTCCGAAAAAGAGGCGGCGAAAACCCACAACTGGGTTGTAGACCCAAGGAACAACAACAACAATAATAGTAACAAAATGTTTTACCATACAGTATATCTTTCCCACAACACTATCCTTTCAGTAAGTTGATCTCTTGCCCTCGGGGCCATAAAACATTGTTACTATCTTTGGTGTGGCGTTCAACTAAACTTATCTCTGGTACTCAAGACAAAAATAGCACCACAATAAAAACCATTACTGGTTTGTAGCGTGAGGCATTTGTGCTTCATTGCATCAGCGTTATGCTATGAATCCTAGAAAGATGCGTTATTATGAATTCAACTACAGTCGAATATGCGACTCTGCAGACCCAGGCCAGAGGACGGTCGACACGGTGGGGTGGACTGTCTGCACCAAAGTGGCCATTGAACATGCCCCAGATGACACAGTGAATACGGAGCAGCGGTGAAATTGTACTGGCAGGGGAGAATGAAGAATTCTGAGGGGGAAAAACCTCCTATTACCACTACGTCGACCAAAAACTCTACATGGACTGACCTGGGCGCAAATCCGCGTCTCCGTGACAAGCCAGCGACCAGCCGGACCGAAGGACAGAATTCCTGTGCCCTAACCAGACTTTTCAACAGCAAATCCACAGAACGGCACGTATACCAATTATGATCCAAATACCGTCACAAGGACACCGTCGTAGCTCACCACTCACGTCTGGACCTACTTGGACCGAACACTGGTAAGTGGAGTATCCAAAGGTCAAGTGCACGCACGATACAATAGTTACTGTCAATAAATATGTACAACAGGTCCAGAAAACATTAAAATCTTGTGTCCAAACACTCCCCCCCATTCAGTACGTACATAAATTACCGTCGCTCCAACACACCAGCAAGGCCCACCGAATCCCGGATGTCATGTATTCATGTCGCTTTCCTTTTCCGCAAAGTAACGCCATACCCGTATTTGGACAAATTCCAACCAACAGCCCAAATGTCAGAAGTCGCACACAGCACAGGACTAGATTTCTCCAGGTCTGGTCATTAACAAAATTTATAAACTTTCCTTCCTTGGGAATCTCTTTTCTATGGCCTACATTCTATACACGCTCATATATGTAGGTTTCGGTCGCCAAAGCTAAATTCGTAATCAAACATTTTGTTAAGATACAAACACTTAATATACGTATCGAACGACGAAAATAAACGACTGATGGGTGGTAAATCCATGGCACGAAAGAACTGCAACAGATGAGTTAACGTACCTTGGATTAGTATCACGTAACTTCTTTCTGGCCTGTAGGACTTCGACCCTGCATTTTAAATCCCATAAAAATTCCGTAACTACCACAGCATATCGCTTCCTGCTCGTCATTCTGCTTTCACTATAAAGACAAGCAGTACTGTGAAGCAGAATCGGGAGGTACCCCGTCTATCCTTGGCAAGACTACCGGTTATCCAGAGAGACGAATCCCAGGATAATGCCTTAAATTCGTTTGCAACTGCCGTCATCCAAACCGATTTGTACCCATCAACGTCCTCCCAACCAATCTGAGGCTATGTACTTGTACGAAATTTTAAACGCGCCAAATATCAATCGCGGATTCGTATGACGTAACTTCTTTCTTTAACTCCGGAAGTAATAGAATTACTCACCTCCTTTATCACCCCACCACGAGACCAATTAACAGCGCGCCGAAATATTCGGTGTCTGAGCATGAAATGCAATTTTCATTGTGGGCGCATTTCAGCGTTTAATGAGACAGGAGACGGTATCCTGGCAACAAATCACTGGTTCGTAAAGCCTTTTTTCCTTCGGTAAGTTATAATAGGTTAATTATATTTCTTCTAGCATCGACTTACAGTCAGAACTGTTCATGCGTGGGGCAAGAATCAAATACCAGAGGCCCAACGCCTCACAGAAGTTTTGAATTTAGATAAACTCTGAGGTGCATTAACTTCATGAACTGAAAGGATGCAAATCTGTCAGCCAGCCACTGAACAATATCATTGCTGGGTATTCCAGCCTTCCGTAGCACGCTCCCCGAATTTTTACGAGCCGCCACTGGACGACGCCTTGGGCACGGGAAACGGCAGTGAAATATCGTGATTCTGGTATTGTTTACAACCGTTTCCATCACGATCTGTAACTAAACGGCTGTTCTGTATTACACAAATACATGATACACATCCGTTTTATATAAAATGAAACTCCATAACTAAAAATACGAGGCCTTGACGCACACACGAATGACGCATGCAGATATTATAAAACGCGTTCAGCATTCTGGGAACGAAAACACACTGAGGACAGGATAGAGTAAAAGAAAGTGACTAAGCTAAACAAACGAACTGACTACTGCTTGTTGCGAAACTTCTTTCAACTTGGACAATCACGGACGGACTAGACTAGGACCCTGGTTAACGTATGACATCGAGCCACAAACACTGTCCAACTGACCTGACCAAGACGATACGATCATCCTCAATCCTGCCACAAAATGTTACAACACCTCAAAGCAGGGCACATTACTCCTCCCGGATCCCCTCAGTCAAAATTCTTAGAAATTCCACACATCTGATTCGACGCAGTTATGCAACGACATAAACTGTGTGACTAAAAAAGAATTATTTAGCAAAGTGACTATACGTCGAGAGGAAAGCCACACAAACCATTCCAACGTCAACAATGACGTAACATTCGAACCTACAAACCACAATGTGGGCGGCAGTTGATTTGGGAAATACACAAATGAATCATTCACAGCAAACAACGACCGCTCTCTGCCGAGTTGCTCCACAACTATAACTGAGGCTTCTTATCACGAGTCCACGTAGCACGTATGAGGAAAGCGAGAAATTCTCGCGGGAAGGAACCATTCCTAAGAGCTACATGGTCACATGATCGAATAGAGCAAAATTATTATTGCCAGAAACTGTGAATACGTTAACGATCATTTCACTGCAATCAAAATCATCAGAATTAGAAGGGATCCACTGTACATGACATATAACCAAACAACTTCACTGCAATCAAAATCATCAGAATTAGGCGGGATCCCCTGTGCATGACATATAACCAAACAACCTCAAAGATAAACGAAGAATCAAAGTACAAAAACGAGCTATCGCCAAAATTTGCAAATTTTCAACAATTTTTCGTCAGGCTGAATAACGAAACTACGTGCAACAGCAGAATTTGTCACTGCCTGGGGGGCAGAAAAGCCAGAGACCGAACAGTCTGCAATATAAACACACCGTTTATACAAGCGTATGAAACAGCGCTTTGTGGGACCTGTTCATATAAGTTCTTGGCAGATGATCGAGAAGTGGTTTGCCATTGCCTTCTTCTGTGTGTGAATGGAGTAATTGTTGGGATGCCACGGAGGAAAACTCCGTGTTGCCTAGACCACGGCCTTGCCCAACACAAGTTATAAATTTGGGCACCGCCGGGAATCGAACCCGAGACCCCAAGATTACAAGGCCAGAGTTCTAACCGCTAGTCCAAGATTACACAAATAGAATTTGCGTCATAAAGACAACACATGGCTGCTTATATGACGGTGCTCTTGTAAAATGCTGGAGGGAATATGCCAGTCCACCATGCCACACGAACTTAGAAGAAGAGTTCTTTCTGCCCACGCATGTAGCGGCGACAAACAGCGCTTAAAACCATCAAGATGGGGAAGGAAGTTCAAGAGAGGCGAAACACACACACTTGGTCACACATGCAAAAAAAAATAACTCTTGAGAGAGATTCATAAATCGAACGGTCTAAATGCACGCAATATCGAGCCTGTAAGTAGTTGTTCTGCAACACATTAACCAAATTTCTGAAAACATATCCTGCTGTCGGTTTTAAATTAAACCTAGTCTTTTTTCCTATTCTCATGCCTCATTCTTGACGGTTAATTTACTATCTATAAAACATCACAAATCATTAATAACTGCACTCGTCCAAAAAAAAAAGGGGGGGTCACGTCAAATTTCTGTAACTGCAAATTCACCTTTTAAGCAGACAGCGGACATACTTCTGTAGGAGACTGTACATGAACCACACCAATGCTGCAGTGAAAGTTGCTACCCCACAGACGAGAATCCCCAGATACTAATGGAGTAGGAAGAGAGCTAGGTCACCGAGCAAAGGGGGGCGGCGCTCGTCTCATTGTTCGAAAACAATCGCCACGGAAGAGAACGGATTTCTTTTCTCTTTTATTTCCTTTCATTCAGCTCCAATTATCTCAACGATTGAAAAGCGATGTGACGACCGCGGGGGTGGGGGAGGGATCGGAAACTTTTAAGGAACCTAATTATGCGTGGCTGTGTGCATAATAATGATTCTCAGACGTCTTCGGAAAGAAAAAATCACTCTGGCTGAAGTCCTCCCAATATGAAATGTGATAGTCGATAAACCTTCTATCTTAAGAGGTAAATACCAACCATAATATGAATTAGAATCATCCAGAATTGTGAAATACCAAATCAATTCAATATGGAATGGCCCTGTTACGTCTCAAAGAGAATCACTTCGGCAATGAAATATGCCAAATTCTTTCCAGGTTAATCAAATAGCCTGCACATATTCACACCAAAACCAATTTTAAAACTAAAAATACCAAAGAATATTTTTTTCTCTGTTCATAAACGCAGTCAGAAGAAATATCTTCTTGAGAACCGTCTTAAAATCGTCCCAAACACGCAGGCTACATTACTTACATAGGCAAAATCCTCTTACATGGAAAGTGGCAACCCCTGAATGAATTTATAAGTCACTCATTTAAAACATTAAATAATTTGCTGTAGCTCGGTCATAAACCAACCAAGCATTTATATTCCTATCAAAATACCTGGATAAAACCAAATTTTGTATACTTAAATCCAGGGTCGGCGAAACTATAACTTCAGAAAATTAACACTAGGCACCAGTATGAGTAAGAACGTGCCCAATGTTGACACCGCTGACTTCATCACAGAAACATCAACTATTTTTATACGACAGCCAGGTACTGCTGACGGTACATTACAAAGTCGCGAACACAATTAATTCATTTCTTCTGTTTTGTCTTCATTAAGTCATATTTATGCTACCCCCCCCCCAATTTGCAGCCCTAGGCGACCGCTTAGTTTGCCTAGTGGTTAAACCGGTCATACCTACATCTCATAATAACACAGGTACTCACCAAACCTGCCATCATTACTTATAAATATAGTTTAAAATAATTAACATCAATAGTTTCACAATCAGCTGATACTGACCTACATTCTGCTTTCACCCACACAAGTGCTTCAAGTAAGACTGGATAATATAACCACCTCAAGATCATGTTTCACATTTCCTATTTTGAGATTAATCATATCATCGTGCAAGTTTCAGTAACTTCCTCCAGAATGAATCCCACCTTCTGGCTACATCCAATTTTACACCGTGGCAATCGATCTCAGACTCCCCAAGATTCGCGTGTATATCAACTACGAACGAAAACTGCACTTCCATCCCTGATCTTTACAAGAATTTGTTGCCCTCTGCTAAGAATAAAGTTGCTCACAGCCGGAGAAACAACAATACTGTATAACAGCGAGCACAATAATTCTTAAGTCCATAGTAAAACCGCCATAAGATCCAATAAGTTTCTTGGCTCACACAGGCGAAACGAACGCAACCCTCTAGCCTCCGCCAAGCTTAGATTAGTTGGTACATGGAACTCAGTATTTGAAAAGCCTCGTTCCAAACAGCTTCCATCAGAATTTACATTTCAGTCGTCTGAACTAACAAAACCAGTTACGACCTGAATAGAAGGACCTAAAGGTGCTTATACTATGTAAACGACATTTTTCACAGCTATGCAAAAGTTCGAGCAACAAATTTGTGGTAGTCTACCACGCCTTTAAAATTACACTACTCAAAAGGGTTTGGGTTCACTGACTACGTGTCAGATCCATGGAAACGCTTTCAGTGCGGGCTCTGGTAATTGCGGCAAGGTGCGAACAGATTAATACAGAGCGTCCATTCAAACAGAAACGAAGTTCGACTTACCGGAGTCGTTTATACCTGAGCCAATGCCAACCTCATGTTTACTGGCATCAACACAAAAAAACGAAATTACTCTATGTACAGCTCGTTGAGAGCGACCAACAGTCCTGCACGCTGCTACTTCCGGTCCGTCTCGCGTATCACAGGCACCACGTCACTCCGAACTTGCTGTAGAAAAGTCACTCGTAAAGGAAGAAACCAACAGCTGAGACAGGGGGGTGCATGTGCCCTGCATTTTCAATTATCAGAAGCACATGCTTCAACCATGGAAGCCACCGGCAAGGGATGAAGTTTTGTAATTTCCGGTGTAATTTCCCTTCGCAAGATGGACTTAAGGCGGAGCAACACAGCACATCCTTGAAAGCGAGATGATTACAATTTCCGTGGGATTTTCATGTTTGGAATGTATAACGGCGTGTCCTAGCATCTTGACCAAAACCGACAAATTGCTACAAAAATACCTAACCTCCCATTTAACTCCGTGGAAGTAGGTCCTTGTGTTAAGCTGGTAGTTTCATAGCTGGTCAATAAATTCCAAACATTTTACGCAACATGAGGGTCTGTTACCGTTCCACATTCACAACACAAATAATATTAAAATTATATAATCATCTAATTCATCTTTGCAGCTTTCAATTTCATTACTGTATTAAAAAGCATTTTATAACACACGGAAAAGGATACTCCGGACTACAGATATAGAAAGTAACTGTCCGAATCACTGTGAAAATATTTTAATTGTATTTCCACTGTCGTCATAGTAATTAACACGTTCAAGGACGAAGGCTGGCGGCTGACGAACATCTAACAGCAATCTATGCTATGATTTGGCTCCAACAAAAATAAGGATAAGACATAAGTGCCACATAAATACCGACGAACTTCTGTTCAAAACCACCACGTGACCGATCACGGTCAAATGGCTAGGACTCTTTACTTCGCGTTCGAGAGCTCCCGCGGTGTTCAAATATCGCAGTCACTTCAGGCAAATGCGTACCTTAAATTAGCCATTTACGTCAAATACCAAACACTAGCACCTCCCCGCACCGCCAAATCGCTGACGCCTCCGATAAGTAAGCCAGGGTTCTATCTATAAAAGACAACTTTTATCAATATGGAGCTAACGTTTGCAAATTCAAAGTTTTTAATCTGTCTATATCACAAATCTGACACTGAGAAATGCTGTAATCTCAACAAAGCCTTTCGGTACTAAAATTGCGTCTAAAATACATTTCCAAAAACAGTATATAAATGAAACTCGTACGCCCAGCTGAGAACACACGCTCTACTCGTTCATTAACAATCTACGCGTTCTGCATAATACGAATGAAAAACCATCTGAGAGAGAATACATCAATTATCCAACAAGGTTCTATTACGTCACTGCTCTTACGTTGTGTCACATTCCAAGATAAATAAAGACTACTGTCTTGTGTGATGTGGCGTGCAGAACGCACTTAACGAAGGCAAATTCAAAAGAAGCAGGAGCCACTGTTGAAAGTCTCGCTCGTCCCCGCGAATAACAGTAAAACACCTGTCACCACACCCGAACAGGCCCTTTCAAAACTTTCCAACCTCTAGCACCAGCTGATCTAGTTCAGAGGTTCCAAACATGACGGGCAACTTCTGCGACTGCCACAGATACCATCTTTCTGCTCACAAGCACAGTACAAGAATATCAGGTTTTATTAAAAAAAAAAACGATGAGAAATCACTAGGTGAGCTTTCAGTTACTCTCGGCGGCAAATATGAAGATGACTGTCTTCTCGGATGTTGCGCCTGGTAGTTTGCCGACGTTTCAGAGGTGATGGCTGGCCACATAATCGGCGACAATGAAGCCGTTAAGCTTCTACCGGACTACACGGGGCAACATCCCGGACAACAGCCATCTTGATGAGTTACTGTTTCCAAAGATGGAGTCATACATTTACGACAGAGGTATCTCAACCATCCAGACCTGGAGACAGATTCGCCCTTTGTTATCGACTCACGAGCCAGATGCTGGTTTGATAGTAAGGTACAGCATCCGTAAAAAGTGTAAAGTACAGTCACGTTCAGAAATGAGAGTATGAAATAAGGCATAGAATGAAGTGCAAAAGAAAATTGGAGTGAAGGGACGAATGAAGGTCAGCAGTTCGAACACCTGGTGCAGTAGGGAATAAAAACGTAAGCTTGCGAGTATCAGTTGTTGTGCGGGACTGCATAACTGTCACCCCATATAGAAACGAGTACATTCCTTCAAAGTTTGGACTTACTGAAACCAAATAACAGGAACTTGGAGAAACTACAGAATGAGAACCTGAACAATTCGCACTGTTCACCACAAAACATAGAATATGATGGGCGGGGCATGTAGATGGCACTGGAGAAATGTAACATCAGTAAAAAAAAAACCCGAAAGGGAACAGGCTAACTGGAAGTCTTGGGCGTCTGTGCATTGTAAGATCATCAAAGAAATCGGGGCGTGAAAACGCGAAGTGGGACTCATCCGCCTCAGGATATGGGCCTTTTTGCAGGCTCGAGTGCATAAAGGGATTTCGGGTAATATAAAATGCCGTGGAGGACTATACTCAGGAAATAAGTATGTTAAGCAGACCTTCTATGAAAAGGATTTGCCAACTGTGACAGTAACCCAACTAGTGTCGAGTGCAATAACCCCGTTATCCTGGCTCAGCTTGAGGACTGCATACGAATTCGAGACGCTGCCTGCGCGTACATTACCAAAGAGGACGACGCAGTCGAAAAGAATGACATGCAAATGGTTGGCTATAAACAAGCTCATATCCAGGTCACTTAACTCACGGATAAATCAGAACAAACAACATGGACCCGTCTTTGGACACGGACACCCACAAATACAAGTTCGTATCCCACTTTTTATTTTCAAATATGGAGGATGATTTTAATACACAGCATTTTTCGTTGATTCAGTTACCGAGTTAATACTCTCAACACAGTGAAATAATTTTCGTTTCCGTTTATTACACTGAATAATATTTCTCTTAAAAGGCGGACCTGATTATGAAAATAAACTGCGACAAAACATACACTACGAGAATTAAATTATTGCACTCTGAAAACGAGACAACCAAGATATCACTTCCGTGACATACTGGTTAGAGTACTAATCTAATATTTAAAAAGTCGCGAGTTCGAATCCAACCGTCGCCAGTAAACTTAAAAATAACAAGGATCTTTGAAGTTCAATGACATCGAGTCACCTGACGACCTACGTACAGCAAAATTCCGAAATGTGGCATAATCAAAACATATATCAGACAATATAAACGACATAACACTGGCCTAAAATACTGAAGGTTTTAACACAGATTGTGTTGACGTGGTTTCCGGCCATTTCTTCGAAGGTAAAATCAGTTTACAAGCGTGAAATAGACCTTGCACCTACAATACGCTGCTCGATAATCCAGTATGACTTAATCCCATCTTACCAAGCGACATACACACATCATTTTATTTAAATTAAAGCTGGTCCAATCGCCAGCTTTTCAAACAAGCATCTAACAAAACACCCAGAACAGCAAGAGTCATCGCCGACGTTAAAAATCCTTCCTTCTCAAGTTACGCCAGACAAGAAAAACGATGACGCGGTTATGATACACATCTTCGCCTGGATCTCATACATGTAAAAGCGACATCAGCCTGGACACGTAGGCTAACCGCACTTCAAAAATCTGTACTTTGGCTGATTCATCCAGTTAAAAAAGCACTCCACAATTCATTATCCTCCACGGCAGCATGTGGGGCAAATCTGACACACCAATGACAATGAATGACGTCATGTAAACGTGATGTTCAGTGAACATTTATAAGACGACTTGGACTGGTGAACGTATTCACGAGACCTTCAATGTTTATTGAACATTCAACCACGTGAATCTTCTCGACTAATACGATTTAGACACTACTTATTCCCTCTGAGTACGGACATTTTACAATTTAGTTCAGCCCGTGAAAATAAACCCGTACCTTCATGCTTAAAAATCAAAGGGCCATACAAATATCAATGCTGGTCTTGTATCATCAATACACAATTACAAAGAAAATCACCCTTTTCCAAAAAATATTCATACAATTCAGAGACTGAAATTATATAATCTAGCGTTTTCAATCTGCGGTCCGCCAATATTCTTTGAATTTCATCAGGAAAAAAAAACATGTAAAAGTGTAATTATTTATGTGGATGGCAATTTATTCAATTGGGTCCACAGAGAATAATCTATACGGCAGGATTAAAAGCGAAAATAAAGCTTTCCCCATGCTTCAGCACCACGCCAGTAAACTTATGGGCAGATATTTCATTTCACACGGTGAAAAAATCATTCTTCCAGCTTTCATTATAACAATAACATTTCAAAATCATTCTTCCAGCTTTCATTATAATAACAATAACATTTTTTAAATGTGGCCATTCTTTCTTTGAAACTCCGTGCGTTCGTTATATAGCATAATGCAAAGACAGGTAATAACATAGATCGACATATGACGATTGGTCAACATATCCTTATAAACGGAACGTCATATCTCTGATACGAAGAACATGCAGTTAATCCGCTGTCATTATGACTTCTCTGTTAAATATCACTGTAACATAATATATCCGAATTATCGTGTTGAAGCTCGAATATCTTCAGCCTACATAAAACATCGGCAAGAAAACAAGTCGTTATGCCCATGTTTGCATGAATGAATTAGGATTCGCCTGCAATTACGAAGCGTGAGTCTCCTCCGTCACGTTGAGTACTGCAAGACCGCATTTCTAAACATGACGTAGTCTTTGAAGCCTTCGTAATAGGTGACACACTCATGACCTTAAAAGTGAAAGGTTTCAAGAAATCCACGCTGTCAAAATGGAGACGCGTGGAAACATTTCAAAACTATAATTGCACAATGGAATTATATTAACTCCCAACACAAGCGCAGTTTTGAGACTTGGCTTTATCTTTCGATTTGTACGCGTTGCTACGCCTCCGCACAAATAGCCTTTCTTATCTGTCGACATCTATCTTATCTCTATCACTTATCTTCATGATTATTACTGTTCTTTTATTTTCTTTAAGGTTGTACCAAACTTCAGCTTGGATTCACTGAAGACAAGAGAAAAATGTTCATGGTTGATACTCATCGCCCTGATGATGGGGGCGGCAAGAACCTCTGAAACTTCAGTAAACTTCTACCATACTACACGGCGCAAAAACCCAGAAGACAGTCATCTTCAGACTCACCGCCGTGAAAAACCTCAAATCCTACACCTAAAACAAATTACCACGAATTAAACCGTTATTCATGCACAAAACATCCAACATCCCGTCGAGTTTTTCCTGAAACGAAGTCTATAATTTCGCTTCTACTTGGTTCCAGAGGCAAGGGAGTAATGGGAAAACCTATACACCTCTTTAATGACTACAAACACCGAGAAGACATTCAACAAACAAATTTCTTCACCACTGTAATATAAAGGACAGTTCTAGAAAGAACTGGTGGTCTACTTTCCTTTATCTACATCCAACATAGTATAATATGAAGACAAGCACACAAACACCTGACCTATATTCCTTCCGCCATTTATTTTACATAACTGGCAAACATCTTCAATGCGTCTTGTATATAGAACATGGATATTTACAGCAAATCAACCCGCAAACGGATCCGATCTTGAGCCAGATGTATCCAGTTCAATTCCACACACCTTAATTTTTACATATACAAGAGCGAAATCAATGAATCTAGAAAGTTTTTTAACGCGAATTCAAAATTCGCGGTTCGTCATATCGAATTTCACAACATGAATAACAAACAGTGTCCAATATCTGCTGCATAATTAGATTTTAAGTGGCAATGTTATGTAACTGTATACAGCATTAAACGCTTGCAAAGGAGGCATGGAAGACGGGACCAGCTCTTACACAAGTGCAAATGGGACACCCACCATATTTGTACCACAAAGCACACAATATAATCAAGTATCGAGGCGTACTTATTGCGAAAGCTTCTCGTATCCACCCACTAAATGCCTGACACATCACGTGTCTGTGGGACTAACCCCAAAATAAAAATGACAGCACAGCACTACATTATGGCAAAGAGAGCATTTAGTTTCTCTATCATAACTGCAATCACGAAATAATAAAACCTAAAATTTGCGCCGTGCAGTCTACTACATATCGAACGACGTTTTGGAGGTGTTTAATGCCCCCTTCAGACGATCACTGTGGGATTTGAGGTTTTCAATGCGGAGTGTCTGCTGGGTTGTTGCGCCGTGTAGAAGTTTATCGACGTTTCAGAGGTCCTTGCTGCCTCCGTCACCAGGGCGGCGACGTTTCAGAGGTCCTTGTAGCCTCCGTCACCAGGGCGATGAGTAAAATTACACGGCGCAACAACCCAGAATGCAGCCATCTTCAAGTTAGTTCTCTGTTATTAATCATGGCTGATTCTTACACGGAAAAGGGTATATTTTTTTTCCTAACAAAACATCGTATTGATAATTTACGACTGCATGTGGCCCACCCATTCGCTGCCGGGGGTAAAGCGACAGAGGCGTGAAGCTGGCTGATGTCTCAACTTATTGTCTGCGTGGAGATATGCCTGAATTCCTCAATGTCTTCATGGCTGTGTTTTTAATAAAGCATCAGAAACAAATTCATTTTTATATGTTCTTCAGAATTTGTTTCTTGTGTCTACTACAAGTCATGGAGGTACATGAGTTATTCTGCTCACTTTACTTCACGAAGAAAACTGGAAACGGTAAATGCTTTCTTCCCTGCCATTTTTTCCGCTTCTGAACATTTAATTTTTCATCTTTCACCGTTTGAAGTAATACTTCCGAAAGGCTGACACCCCTGCCTTTGTTCTTCATACAATGACGTAATAGAAAAGTTATTTTGATTGTTCTGTACAACAGCACGAGCCACTTTTCCAGTTTCTTCCAACTCGCGGTCTGCTTGAAGGCAGAACCTTGACCGTACACACCACAGTATTCATTTCGTTGCTCTGGAGAAGATGAGACGTCACGTATTTCTTGAAATCTGCATAGAAACAGGAGGCCCTTGAGGTTGGGTCATACGGGGCTCACCCATAACGAGTCCTCCTTTTATAACTTTGTACCAGCAGTTTCAACAAGACAGCAAAGGTGCATGCGTGAAGTTCAGGTGGCCTATATTTGACGTCCGGACTTTCAGAGGAGTTGCCCGTGATCCTGACCATGTGGCGGTTGAAAAAATTGTCGTTGTAAGTAAACGAACAACACAAAGTCTGAAAGAAGAGATTTAGTCTCTAGAAGGTAAAGGGGCGAGAAAAAACTTCGTACTGGTCACATTTCATCAGAATTTATCCAGGCTCTGAGACCAACAAATTATTTTATTTTAAATAATTGTCAGAGCAGCCAGTTCTTAAGCTGTATAAAACATTTAATCACACTTTGCTCTGCAGGGTTATCTAAAATTGTAATGTGGCCCAACTTCAAGTTTTACTGTTTCGTAAAATCAGTTATAGCAACAACAAAAAAACTAAATTAGCTCTTCGCCATAATTTGGAATGTAGAATGAAGACAGACATCTTCATATTCGCCTGACAACCTGAAATCTCATCGAACATGCAAACGTTTCATTAAACCTAAAGTTCTCCCAGATGGAAGATCACTCTCCTACAAAAAATAATTTAAACGTTCAAATATGCAAATGGTAATCTTTACTTAATGTTCCCCTTTACAGATTTATACTGCAGTGATATTGCAGATGAAAAAGTTTAATTTGTTGTGCACTTCAGAGTAGGCCATGTGTGATCTTTCGTTTTCCTTCCCAGGCTGGAAGCACACTGAACAAAAAGGGAAATACAAGTCAGTCAAGTTCTGGCTTGTAGCTGACAATATTTTAAGTAACGAAGAAAGTACAGTGGCAATATTATGGTTTTTAAAATGGAGTCAAGAACGACAAGATGCTTAGGATTAAGGACGAGGAGGGCAGCACAAGACTTAATTTCTTGTTTTGTGATTGTGCCAGGCAGGACGAAAGAAGTTTCGAAATTTACTCCTATGAAATCAGAAACTTTTGACCGTTTGCTGCTGCCTGTTGTAGAGATTAAAACAAAAAATGATATAATTTTAGAAGCAGCATTCCTCCATCATTTTCACTGTAAGAAGTTCAATTCTGAATGGAAATGACTGGCAATGAGGCGACGAAACAGCGTCAACCACGACGGTTCCAGACGCGTCCTTCTTGATCAATCAGTATTGGTGTCCTCATTAAAGCCTTCAAGTTTCTCAGCACCAGACGCGATTACTGCTGTCTTGTCGTTGACTGTTCAATGTGGTTCCAGCCTCAGAGCAGTGTTTTTTTAAATTCCTATTACCCACGCATCTTAACGAGAAGGCGAAACAGAAAGACTGTCGCAAAATAGTCAACCTGAGAACCTCCCGACCAATATCACTACTATCGACATCTGTATCTCGAAGTTGTCGGCGGATAAAATGACACGAGATTGCGGAGTGGCCACGTTACAAACAACCTATTATTTTATGGTGGTTCCACTATCAAAATAATTTATGACGATATTAATCGTTCAATGAAGCTCTCACAAAGCGTGGTATTCCATGCACCTACCGAAACCACCATTTTACACTCAGTTTCATGATACGCCGTCAAACACAACCTTCAAGGATAGTTCAATATTTTGCATCTCACTGTTCTCCTGACCAAGTTTCGTCTGACCTTTGGCGATATCATGAGTGCGTCTCACACCTTCCTTACAACAGAACGTTTCTGGATGATCTGGTACAATGACCTCACTTTCTGATAAACTCCACATGTGGGGAGATCTTCACTGTAGATCGGCGGCATAGAGGCATACTTCGGATCCAGCGTTCCTGCTTCTTGACTGCAGTGATCTGTTGTTCTTGGCGTCTTTTCTTATATTTCCTTTCCTTATTTGTGTAGTCTGCTGGCAGCCACTCTCATGGCCATTCTGTCCAACTCGCACAATTTACATCAATGTAGACATGCATCGGATAAATTGTATTAATTCCCTAAAAGTGCTTACCAGTCACATTTATTCACCGGTTCCGAAGATAAGTGACCTGTCATATAGTTATAAACAAGGATCAATTTTAGTATGCTAACATAAAAAGATAACCTAATACAAAAAGACAGCCAGTCAAACAAATGACGAAACATCTTGAACACATTTACAACATATGTATCATAGGCTCGGTTTACTGGAAGGAAATTAAGCAACTAAGATAAGCACGATTAAAATTGATTAAAACTGTGGCGATATTACTTGGAGAAAAAAAAGTTAACAGCTGTCACTAACCACTGAACAATTCGACTCTCGCTGCGTACGTCATGATCAACGTTTCCGAAGTACTTGCTGCCTCCACCATCGCGTTGATGATGGAGGTAGCTAGCTCATCTGTAACGTCGTTAAACTTTAACCAGACTACACGGAGCAGCATCCCAGAAGACAGTCATCTTCGATGTGTAAACATTCCTTTACTGATTAACCACGCTGCAACCGTGACCGTACGTCCCTCAGCAAATACGCGAGATGTAACATGCACTTATATAACGTGGGATGACACCTATAAATGGAAAGTGGCCATTAGCCCCACTAATTTACACCCATTAATACTCAGACGTTAGTGCCAATTAATACGAGAAGAGTGTAGTTCTAAGACAAGACCGCAGATGTTGCAAAATGACACACCCGAAGCCAATTTTTTACTGAACAGTTGCGAAGCAATGCTCACAGCACATCTGGAAAATATTGTAGACCTATTTTAGTCGCAGCCCTTCTCAAGGCGTGGGACTTCATGAACCATTCCCAGGCTACCACCATAACTGATATTGCTACCTCGGAAGACAGTTAAGCACTTCCTCAGTGCTTTATGCGTTCTTTTCACGAACAGTCCAGGGCAGACCACGTCTGTTCGGTAGGTGATTCATCTCCAGAAATAATCAAATGATTTATATAAAATATTAAAATTCGCGAGTCCAAACCAAAAATTGGGACATGCGACCCACCAGACAGACGGGGCACAGAAGTGAAATTGAGTTATCCCGTTTATGTGCGTGTGAAACTGAACCAGTCACCAAGTTCCGACAAACCGACGAATTGTACCAGTAACTAAATGATGATTAGTAATCAACTATGCTGGTCAGAAAATTGTAGTAGTCACGTTTTCACGTATCCACAACGAATGAGAGAGATCTGAATGACGAAAAGAAGCCAAACGTATTACTAATACCAGCTTCACTGTATCCGATAAAGGCACATCCACCTCAGTCACTTGTGGAAGGAAAGGAAGATAAAGGGCATTACAGCACAAAGCGAGGATCGCCCCGAGATAAAACGTCATCAAAGATACGCTAATCCGGGTGGGAAGAACACAGCAAAAAATGTTGGAATGATTCCTCGTGTTTCTAGCGGAAAATCAAAACACTATTGAACTGACGCCCAAGCATACAATGACGGCAATGCCTTCGAATTGATAACTCTAATATTTCGTTACAAAGGGGGGTCTATAAAACAGACAAAACGACAGATTCATACATCTCAATCTTTAGGTTTTAGATAAGGGATCGGATGATAAGATTATGAATTGAATGGCACTTTGATCTGCTCCTAATTTAATTATCTTTACTGACCGTGCCATAACTCAGGCAGAATCACACTGAATTTCGCCGAAGAGTTCAATCACCGACGACTTCACGTGGAATCCATGGTTGGCAAGGTGACGCTGGAGCACACTTATCTCCAAATGCTTCCCGTACCAACCACCATTCTGCCACTGTTCCTTTCTTATCAACCGACTCCAGAGATGTACGATATCCCTGACCCGGAACGTGGCTCGTCTCTGATTGCGAGTAAAGGTATTTAAGCAAGAGCTGTAACTGAATGAAACGGCAATGAAACTGATAAATTAACGTTCAGTTTGTATGCAGGAAGTACTTGCAACATTTAATCACGAGGGCTAGTTTGTGCAACCGTGTTCTAATAAAAGAAACACTTGCCGAGCTATAATAGTAATCATTTAAAATAGTTTGCAGGTCCAAAAGAATCACAGGCTAAAATAACTCATGTTCGTTATTATGTGGACAAGCAGTTTCTATTTGCTGCATGGAAAGCTACGAGAGGCCAGCGGCCCAAAGTCAGTACCGACTGCTGTCAGCTACCAAGATAATCGGTGAAGTAGAGCAGATCTCCTCTGTAACACTGCCACTTGCATTTTCTTCCCCGGTTTTTTTGTACAACAGTTTTTATGACAGCAAACAAAGACTCATGTTGAGTAGAGAAACACCATGCTTCACCCTTTAACTGCATAAGCAGGCAAGAAAATTATCACTTAAAAGGCTAAACCACAAACCTCTTCAAGGTTTGTGACGTATTAACTAGTTCCAACGTAACTACGAGGCGCGTCCTCAAAGTAAGTTTCCCACTCGTCCCACAGCTAGCAAACCTTATATTGCGCGAAGCGACTGTGCGTACGTGATAGAGCAATGACGTAGCATGGCGCATGCACGGACAGCGAGTCTCCTGCAGGAGTTCAGCTGGGAGGTGTTTGATCATTCACCCTACAGCCCGGACCTCGCTCCCAGTCATTTCCATCTTTTCCTACACCTCAAGAAATTCCTGTCCGGTCAGTGTCAGCGTTTTGAGAATGACAGAGAGGCGGAGATGGTTGTCACACAGTGGTTCCAATCCCAGGCGGCAGACTTCTACGACACAGGTATTCAAAAGTTGGTCCCACGGTATGACAAATGTCTCAATTCCGGTGGCGAATATGTTGAAAAATAGCTGGACACTTGCTGTATCTGTTGCAATAAATATTCCCATGAAATTGTGTTTTGTTTCTGTAAACGGCCCCACAGAAACTTACTTTGAGGACGCGCCTCGTACATGGCAAAATATTTCAGTCTTTACAAGAGAAACCTAGAAGCCGATAGTTCATGGGATAATTAGTGTGGGTACCGTCAGTTACAGATTTGCAGCAGTCCCGAAACTCCATTTCAGGAACGTACTCCATGGACAACAGTACGTCTTGATCAGCCCATATTCGCTAATCAAAAACATTCCGTCTCTCGAGCTATATGACGTAAACATTTCTCAAAACTTTAAATCTTTGTAAATCATACCAAAACAAGAGCCCGGTGAAGTCTTTAAACCACGAAGACTGATGACTACGGTTATTTACCAGGGTCTATTCACTGGTAATATTATCCATTTAACCCCTGAGATAACATACTCTGTTGATTACATTTCACGACACACCATACAAAAATGTCCGGGACCAAGTCACTTCCAGAAACTAGATTCTCATTGTTATACAGGTGCTGACAAAGTCTAATAATATAAAAATTGTATTTATTCAGTCGAGTTATTCACACAAACGACCGCACACCGGGTGTTTGCAGTCCACGTAACCATCGCCAGTGGCGCTCTCATTATACAATATTTATTCTCTCAACTACAAATCCACCCCCACCACTTCCCTATTAATTATAAATTAATAAGTATCATAATTCCGGAAAAAAATATTTTTAAAGAATAAGTTTTCTTTATAACTACATTAAAACGAAACCCTGACAGCTGATATGGTTTACCGCGAACTTTTCAAAGCAAGTTTTCTCGTGTTCCGTAGAATAAAACAACCTGTGATGATTTCGGATCACATTTATGTTTGGCACAAAGTGTAACAAATTCTGTTCCAAACTGTTTGATTTTTGAAACGATTATGAGGGAAAGGAAAATAGATTGCAGGTTTCCTTTTTATCGCCCCATTCAAACAACGATAACAAGCCCGTTTCCTATTCCACGTCATTGTGACAGCAGTTTTGCCGTACTGGTTTGTCAACTTCAGTTTCCTCCTTGAAGGAAACACTGGACATCAGTAAGCAGTGGTGTGTTATGCCTTTCAAGCAATAAAAAAATCTGAAAAGGAAAGTATCATTCCTTGCGATTCTGCACAAGTCACTGGCCTTGGATTCACTCTTGACAATAAAATGTTTTAACGTTAGTCAGAAAGTGCATAAATCATACTGCAAAGTCATAAACTTGTTGACAAAACTACTGAACAGCCCAAGTGAAAATCTACTGTTTAACCCACTCTGCTTTAAATAGTCGATATTGATAAGAATATATAATAAGCCACGTGCCAACTTTATGAACGATAATAATCTCTATTTTTAAGTTTATAAAAAACAGGTAAGTAAAACTACAAAAGTGTTAATCTGCTTCTACTATCATTTCAAGTCCGACGAACTGCTAGTAAGCCGCACGCCACTGAATGTCCGATCACCTACCAGTAGTAACGTGTGTGATGTGCAAGGTATTTTCTACAACTGTAATGTGGGTCAGCAGGACAGCGCCCTCCGGGTCTCGGCCTGCTATTCAAATGCAAACCCCTTCTCCCTCAAGACTTGGACGATGATGGTGAAAAATTGCGAAACCTGGCACTGGAGACTGCATTCACGGCCTTACACATGAGGACTTGAACTGGGATTGTCCCACACACCTACGTTTTTCAGACCTACCCCGTCTCTCCGCAAAGACTAAACCAGCACAAGGGCATCGACTGAAAATGACGTAATGTGTGTGTGTGTGTGGGTGGGTTCACGTAGGAGGGAAAATTAAATTCGCAGATTGTGACCAGCTCTTATGGGGAAAATGAAAAAATTATACACGTGTTATCCATTTATTCAAATAATATGATACTGTCGAAAAACTGGTTGGTTGGTCATCACTTGCTGTTATGGGATTTTGAACCCTATGACATAATATATATTACCATGTGATTACGACTTCAGTTAGTTTTTCCCGGTCTACACAACAACTACACCAAACTGTCCATATATTAGTGTTTTATGAGTTGACAGTTTGTGATAATAATTTCCTGTGATTCAAGTTCAGGATACCAATGTCAACTATCCATTAAATGGAAATCTCAACTGAAGCTTCTTCTACATTACTTTTACAGGAACAATAAATCTACACCAAAGGTGTCATCCTTATCATACACACTGCAACTTTGACCCTTCAATGACCTCACAGCTCATTTTCCCACTTTTCTGTAATTTAAGAAGTGCATACAAAATGTGAAACCACCATAACAGTCTAAATGTAACAAAATTCATATGGATACTGCAACAATATATTTTTTTTAATGAAAGTGCTTTAAACAATAAACCATCGGTGTCGGGTCAGACCGGTAAAATGCTCAGTGGTTCTCACCACGCCACCCAATAATTTTCACCCGACATGAGTGTTCTTATGCTTGAAATGTTATACCTAGACACACAGCTGCTGCTATAGTTTTTGAACTTCGTGTTACCACATAGCATCACCAAACAAAATTGTCTCCATCACCTCAATTCCAATCATTACTTAGTCTATATACTCATGACGATGATAAACTCATACTTTCCTACAGCCATTCTCAATCAAAAGCATTAACCAAGTCAGAAGCGTTAATAGATAATTTCCTACCATCAGAAATGGGTAATGTGTTAATTCTTCTTCTTCTTCTTCTTCTTCGCTAGCACTACAGCCCTTGGTGGGCTCTGGCATCCCGAACAATATGTCCCCATCTCTCCCTATCTTGAGCTACCTTCTTCCAGTTGCACACTTTCATTTTCCTTTATCGCATCAATCCACCTTCCCCTTGGTCTTCCTTTAGGTCTTGTTCCCCACAGTTTCTGGTTTAATACCAAATATGGCAGTCTATCCTCTCCCATTCTGACCACATGTCCCGAAAATCTTAACCGTTGCGATTTAATATATCTCACAACGTACTCATGATGGATCGATTCTTCATCCTCTCCCATTCTGACCACATGTCCCGAAAATCTTAACCGTTGCGATTTAATATATCTCACAACGTACTCATGATGGATCGATTCTTCAAACTCCGCATTATATCTAATTCTATACGATCCATCATTATTCTTTAGGAGGCCAAAGCTTTTGCATAGAATTTTCGTTTCAAAGCACGTTAACTTGCTTTCTACTTGAGATGCGAGTTTCCAAGATTCCGCTCCATAAGTTATTACCGGTCTAATAAGTGTCCTGTACAGTCTTAACTTTGTGGTCCTTGAGAGAATTTTAGATTTAAACAGTTCTATATGTGCATAATATTGTCTGTTTCCAGCTTGGATCCTGTTTTTGACTGTCTCCTCCTCCTCTAAGTTGTTTTGTATGAGAGCTAACTTGTTAAATACTACCTGAAAATTTCATTCTGACAGGAACAAAAAAAAAAACTTGTTTCATGTACATATGAAATCATACATGAAAGAACATTCATCTTCTTTTTGATATGTTAATAAAATATAAAGTTTCTTTCTAACTTCCAATCAAAGTAGGCTAAGTATCTTGATAAGCAACTTTCATTTAAAAAAAGCTGTAATTTTTGCTTACTTTCTCATATCATGAAGAAAGACAAGCTGTGATATCATGTTCATGTCTATCTCCATAAACTAAATTTGTGAAATTAATTTCACATCACTAATGATTACCCCACATTTGTACTATCCGCATCTTATAATGTCAACATGGAACCTGCACAAAGTCCTTAAATGGGAGTAGCATTTGCCAATCTTTAGTGTCCACAAATTTTGTGTACAAGCAATCTTCCACTTTGTTTATGGTGTCGAACTACATGGCAGCTCCATAAAACCTATACTTAGCATTTCGCTTAAATGCAGTAACTAACGAACCAATGATTCCAGGCTTGTGAATGTAATATGGAAAATAATCATATAAGTTGCAAGTTATTTTACATGTTTACAATTATAAAAATTGCAATGGAACCAATCTTTGAGGTTACATATCACAAATCTGTACAAGAGGAAATTATGTAAACAGAACACTAAACTGTATACGTTGTTCTTACTACCATCAAAGTCAAAGCATCATAAATTTCTTTCCAGAACTCCTTGCTCAAAAGGTGGTAGAGTAGTATAAGCAAACATATTCTTTATGTGTGTAAATGTGAAAACATGTTTTCTTCGTGCAGTGAAAAACATGAACTAGAAACAGAAAAAATTCTAAAACACGTAATAAAAGCTGAAAAAAACCTCATATTACTATTCTCCAGTTTAAACATTCTAAAGCATATAAATTATTTTCAAACTTTTCTCTACTCTTTAAAACTATTTTCAAGAGGGAAACATAGCAAACTAGTCAATGATTAAGAAAATATTTCACACCTTAGATAAGGCATGCCCCCACAGCTTAGAAACCAGCAGCGCAAGTCAAAAATGTAACTCAATAGGAATCATAATTCCTTTCCATACCTAACATAACAGAAAATAGTCAAAATGAATGCCACCTGCTAATACATAACCTTTACTGTCCTTGCATGCCACTGTAGTCATAGTTTCCACAGATAAGACCAAAAACATTACATAACAACATGCAAAGGTGCAAACCCATCAGCAAAATATCCAGTAAATTATTGGCACTACTGCTACAATTTCAGGCAACCTGGTATCCATGATTTGTGAAGGCCTGGTAATGAAATTATGGATTTGCTAGCAAGGGAACATATTCTTAAATAAGTCCCTATAAGAGACTCACTTTTAAAACCTTGCTCTGAAGATTTTCTTTTGAGCAATAAATACTTTTTGGTTATATGCTGAAATTCCCCAGAACCATACTCGTACGACAATTTTAGAAAGGACATTTAAATTAAATGGTCCGCTGGCATTAAAATATAATAAATTTAAAGTGTGATAAGGGATTAAAAAGTCATGAAGAACAGAGACAAAGAAGCTCAAGAAAATTTGATGCTAATTTCATTATGAAAATGCACATGCCCGCATTTTCTGTAGTATGGCCATGACCAGAAATGACATTCAAACAATACCTTCACACACTATTCCAAAAATTTCCATCATTTATCTCGGTCAATAAACATAAATCTTCAGGGGACATTACAGGACATGGGAAAGTCCATCTGCCATTTCTGAGCTATGGAGTAATATAAGACAAATTTTAATCATGTCAATAAATAAAAATAACACCATATATCTAAGAATGTAAACATCAGGGACTGAAATCTCTATCACATATTATGTTATTAAAAGTGAAGGAAATGAACATATACTGAGCATTCTTTATTCATAATTAATCAGTTAACTATGATTACGTTTCCTGTTTTCCATTTACCAATTTAAATAAGGCACCATGCTATACGACTTTATGCTTCTATATATCCAAACTAAAGTGACACCACCACCGACCAGATCTGGTACAGGTAAAAACGATTTGCATTGACAACTTACTGTCATTAACTATGTAAATTAAATTTTATTCGCCTAACCCTTCCAAGGGTAACTAGTAGGCCGACCACTTCAGAAAATGTTCACTGTGTGAAAAGACATTATAAATTACACACAGATTTAATACTTCAGAGCCTGCTCCTCATATTTTAAGCATTACTTCGTTGTACACCAGAGAATGAACTGTCTACTCAGCCATTTTACGCGCCCAACCGTTTCTAGACGCAAGTCTTCGTATAGTAACGCCCTTGCAAATAGACAATATTTTCTGACACTTACCTTTATAATAAGCTCTATCTCTGGCACATCTCCTCCATTTGTTCCATTCTGAATTGACTCGTCTGCCATGATGAATTAGATATTTCTATTTTAACACAATAATCACTCTACTTAGTTTACCACGTACTTTCCAACCTGTCGCTCTCCGGCTGGAAACTTCAGGTAAACTTGGAACACCAGAACATGCGCAATACGTTCTGCGCAAGGCAACCAAAGAGTAACAACCAGAGATATTCCACACAATTTGCTGGCCGAGTGTATAGTATCTTGTACTTCGCAACTGTTTGCTTTTAAAATGAAAAGAGCAATTCATAAGATAAAATTTGCATTTTTACAGTACGTCAAGCTGAAAGTCACTTGGGGAATGTCTCTGATGCAACGAATCGAACTTCCGGCTAAATTATCGGTAATACACAGTTGTAAAGTAAAAGTACAGCCA